>JAPYYT010000203.1:0-77226 GCA_030522565.1 Ceratosolen corneri
GTCGTCTTCGTCTTGCTCTGTGGACTGTGGCGAGTGGCCAAGGGGTTGTGGAAAAAAAGGGGGGGCGTTGGAAGCAAAGGCTGCTGCGTTCAGAGGGTTCAGGCTCGTGGTATATTAGCGGCAATATACGGCGCGCCGGTGTAATGATTTCTTCGGCTTTCTATGGGGCGCGAGATTTACAGTGCCCGGCAGCGCAGTTCAGCGGCAACCAGCGGACAATGATACAAGCACTCGTGTAGGCGCCGATAACATTTCTATAGGTGCGCGCCTCGTTTCGCGAGTCGGTTACGGTGGGGGGGGGAGAGTTGAGGGGCGGTTTGGAGGAGGGGTGGTGGAGGGCCCCGTTGCCCGTTACGTGGTCGTTGCGCGGCCACGCAAATTGCCCGGCTTTATTCCCCATTATCGGCCGTACTATTGTTCTTGGGCCCGCGGACGAGCGCTCGTCGAGGGAAGATTTGACGATGCTCGGGGGGTCGGCGGGGTTGTTGGGACTTTCCAGTTGTCGTTTCGCGTCTATTGGAATGGGCGTGCTGGCCTCGTTGCGGGGGGTGGGCGTTACGGGCGTTAGGGTTGCCGAATGAGATTTTTTTAAGGTTGGAAATGCGAATGAGATGGGTACGTCGGGGCTTTGGCAGTGGGGAATTTACCGGTCGGCGTGACTCGGCGGTGGCTCGGCTGAAAAGTGAAAATAATCCGCGGCGACATTTGGAGTATGGCGGGGAGCGGGGGGGGCTTAGTGTGGGTCTGGTTGTAAAAGCGTCGTCGGGTTTTCTTTTTGAAGTGGCCATGGGTTTCATAATAAAATGGAGAAGAGAAGGCCTAGAGGACGTGCGCGTGCAGGTTACATTCTCGCTTAACCTAACGATAAACGTCAGTCGTAGTTGTGATTTCAATTCTAAAGGATAAATATTATTAATTTTCGAATGAAGAATATTTGGGAAATAAAATGCGCGATAAGGCCAATAGATCGTCCTATTCGCCTCGACAACATTAATTTCGCGCATATCGCACGCGAGCGTCTCGCTACCATTTCTGCATATGATTATGTATGCTTCTACATTGTATGTCTATCATTACACATGTTTACAATATTAGAAAATTGGGTGCTAAGAATGTGGTAATTTTGTTACAATATTAATGCGTGTCTCGAGCAATAATGCATTCTTCTTTCCCAAGAAAATTAATTTAGCGCCTACTTTCAATGTCTCTTGGCATATCTAAATATAAATTTGCAAATTATAAACTCGCGCGTCTCATGAAGCTTTTATTTGTGGCAACAAGGAATTGTAAAAAGAAAAAAGTTGTGGACATCGAGTGGATTTAGTATGTTGGTTTAATCTCGATTTATAATATACTTTGCATTGAAAAAAGTCGTGAAATGCAATTGACGCTAATTAATTAAGCGAATGATAATATTTTATTGTCGGTACTTTATTTATCGAGAGGTAACCGATGGTCAAGTATTCTATTTAAGCCTCAAAGTAAATGTTATTATCGAGTTTACGTGAAATGTATTATCGATTCCCCTTCGAGTACGAGAATAAAAATCAAACGTCATCGAGCCAATTTGTTGCTACGCTTCTCCTCATTCGGCTGGGAAATGTCCGCGACCGACTCTCTCTCTCTCTCTCTCTCTCTTTATCGTATCGTGTAAGTGCGAGGGGCACTTTATATATTTCGTTTATACAAATGAGCTCGGGTATCCGTGAATTTATTTATAGTTATAAAATGTATGAGCCTCGGGTGCCCGCCTGCCATTAATCGCGTTAACAAACCCGATGATCGATAATTGATTTCACTTGTAAAATTGAATGTACAACTAGAGCTGCCCTTGGAATTAACGTTATAATTATTATGGAGGCGAGGGAGGCGAGGGCCGCAGCCTCTAAAGCCAATACTGCCAATGCCATTGGGAAAATAATCGTCGACAATGGCACGAGGAGCTTAAAAAAAGCTCCCATAAACAAGTTGAGCTTGCGCGTCGGAAAATGCTCGCGGGCTCGTATCTGGCAAATGTGATCGGCGCCGATGCGCGCAATAAAAGTGCGAATATCGAAAAGTAATATATCCATTGTTGGCCGGTAATAGTGCAATAATCGAACTTCTCCAATACTCCGCTCATTGTTACGCACACAATAAAGAACAAAACGAGGCCGAAATAGAAGATGCCGGCCGTCCCTCGCGATCCTTGTATTATACATTACGCGCGCCCGCGCCACAAAAGCCCTCGCGCACACGCGCGCGCGCACGTGCAAAATGCACACCTACACGTCCAATACCTCGCTCCTCTTCTTCGGACTTTTTTCCTCTCGGTCGCCTACCTCGGGCAGCTCCGTGTCCGCGCGCTCGTTTGTGTGCTCGTTCGTGTGTGTGTGCGCGCGCCCGTCCCTTTTGTAGGCCGCCACGAGTCGAGGAGAGGCTGCGTGTATGGGAGCTGCAGAGTCATGCCCGGGACGATTGGCCACGAGATCGTCCGCGTTAATTAACGGGCAAACAAATGTCCGGCGAAGCGAGGAGCTAAACATTCATCTGGATGTGTACGTGTATATAATCTAGAAAGTCAGCGAGCGCGCGCCAAGACAACTCATATCTCGTGAGCTTCTCTCTCTCTCTCTCTCTCTCTCTGCCTTCCTCTCCCACTCTTATGACTGGCCGGTCTGTCGATCGAGCCAGTATGTTTATTGTTATTATTTATTGCAGCAATCGATTTGATTCGCTGCACCGCGGCCACTCGTCTCTTTTTCTAGAATCTCTCTCGCTCTGTATTTATCTCTCTAGCTATCTACCTACCTCCATCTATCCATCCATCTATCCATCCATCTATCCATCTATCGATCTCTCCATCTATCGATCTCTCTAGCTATCGATCCATCTACCTACCTACCTACCTACCTACTACCTACCTACCTACTACCTACCTACCTACCTACCTACCTACCCAGCTGCCTACCTACCTACCTACCCAGCTACTTACCTACCTACCTACCTATCTATCCCCCCCCCTCTCTGATAGTCGTGCTTTCCATTTGGCTCGCCGCGCAAAATACCAGCAGTGGAATTCCACTTCGGTTGCATTTTCTTTTCATTCGGCTCGACTGACGCGCGCACTGTTTCGCGCTCTCGTTCGAGCTCCTTTAAGCTGCGCCGGGGACCGTTGGGCCCCGCGATTGTCCGTGTTGCGCGGCCAAGGTTGTATGGGTGGGAAGCGCGCGAGGAAGGTTGCAAGTCTCTTAAACTCCCAATGTCTGTGGGCAGCGTGTCTCGGGCAGGAGTAACGAGTGCCCGCTCGCTTATCTTAAGGTCGAGGTGATTAAAGCCTCGTTGAATTTATTATTCACTTTATTGTTGGCAATGGGAGGATGCCCGATCGATCCTTATCCGCGGCCGTGTATTTTATTACATTGTGCCTTTCATGCTTGTAGTTTCGGCGCTACTACAAACAACAAACATCCTCGCTATACCAATTCGAAAGAATCGCAGCGTCGAATTTTAATAATTTATAATTATCGGGGCATTGTCGGCCGGGGCCCGAGCCTCATTGTTCGCTCGACGAGAGACTAGAGACGAGCTTCTAGCGATAATAAAGCGAGTTGTAACGTAATGAAAAGTCTTCGGCTATTGAGCTTAGGAGGCTGCTGCCCGACGGATCCTTCCATCCGTGAATGTAACAGGGGATTACAGGAATTAGCCAGCCGAAAGTGTCTTGGCTCGGTGTGTAGCTGCTTGCGAAAGCCATTTTAATTTGCTTATTGAATAAGTCGATGAGTGGAAGTAGCCTGACTCTATCCCTCCCCTTCTCCCGCGGCTTTCTTTTCTCATTCGAAATATCTAGCCCAAGTTATTACGATGATATTGATTGCCGAGCTTGAACAACAACACGCCAACAAATTGCACGTAAAATCTAATAATACGCGATTGCGCGCGATATGAAATTTATGCCGTCGATCGGATTTTTAGCCACGCTATTTGTCAAGCATTTCCCTCGCGCTTTCCCGCGCTCCATTACACGGACGGACTCTCATCACTCGTACCAATAGCCGCATAATCTCGGCAAATTAAAATATTACACACACGCGCGCACACACACCTCCCACTTATACCCCACTCATACCCCACTGCCTCCCCACCGCCCCCCCACCCGGCCCGCCCGCCTCCGCACCACACAGCCAGCCACAAACTACACGTTGCATAAAAAGTGCCAAGCTGATGATCTGGCTACTAGAAATCGGGAGAGCGATCGAGGCGTTACCAAAGTGAGATAAAAACAACAAAAGAAGAAGAAAAAGAAAACAAACGAGAGAGAGAGAGAGAGAGAAAAAAGAAGAAGAGGCAAATCAGTAGAGAAAACGAGGAGCTTTTTCCACGCGTTAAAGGCGTAGAGAAGCCTCAGCGGTTATATGCGCGCTATTAAATTTCTCGTCGATAGAGATGGTTTTTTGCTCGGCAATGTTATTACCGACACGCCGACAGATGCTTCCGGTCCCCACTGCCCGAGAAAAGCCCACGGTTTTTCTTTCCTCCCCAGCTCCGCTTTCATTAGCATCGGCAGCCCCCCCACCCCCACCCTCCAAACTTCCATCACTCCCAATTACGAAATATCAATTTGGCCTCCATCCATCCGGCCGAATGGCCGATCTATCGATCTTAATCGAGGCTTTTATGGCTATTTCGGGAGCATTAGCGACTTCGAATTCACAAGGCTCTTAAGACGATGCTCGAGGCGCTAATTCTTTCATCGAGCCCTCGCCGCCTCATGCAATATTCTCGTTATGAAATATTTTTTAGAAATCGCAAGAGAAGAAAAAAAACAAACGACGCCATAGAAATATTTGCTACTTCACGATTTCATTATAGAAAATTAATTGATAAAACTGGAGCTATACTCTGTATTACAACACGCGCTCACACACACACGTATATATACATATATAATGCTAATAATGTGTGGAATAAGTTGGGCTTTGCGCGCGGGCAGTATATCATAATAATCGATACTAAAGCGAGTCGGGATCGGGTACTACAAGATAAATGGATAAATCGGGATCGGCAGTGGGAGATAAATAATAATTCTCGAGAAACTGAGAAGTACGAGGTGAGCTTCCATCGTGTGCGAAAAGACAATCGCCGGGACGTTTAAAAGGTTCCTCGCACCAGATAAAGTGCATCTGCCAACGAAATGAGAAAACTAAATATCCATACTACACGCCGAAATACTAATGAACAAATATTATTGCTGGAAAGGCCCCTTACTTTATATTCAGTCGCAATATTGCCAATGTAAGCGACCTCCAGAGATCGAATTTTTTTCAAAAAAAAAAAGAAAGAAAGTCTATCTATTCGACAAAGCTGTGTATTAAATTGAAAATGTTGAAAATTGTATGGAGAAGAGGTGTTAGTGTGCGGCAGCAATGAATGATTTATCGATTTAAAGGAGGACAAAGTGCGCTTATATGGTCGTTTGAAGTGTCGAAAAGGGATTTGATCCTCTTTGTCTGCACGCCATTTTCAGTAATGCCAACTCTCATATTTATGATTCAAAATGCGTAATGAAAAAGTTTGTTAAATTTATTGCTAATGCTTTCCATGCCGGAGGACAAGTCACGTGTTTTTTCGCAAGTTGTCCAGCCGTTTATGATAATGTCGTGCACGACTTTCTTTTTATCATTACATAAATTTGATTACAAATACGTTTATATAATCATCGCAGATCAATACTTTATATTAGGAAAATTAATTATCCCGAATTATTATTGTGAATTTGATTTGCCTAATAATAACAATAATCACAGTCGCGCTCGAGTACGGGAAGCACAATTATTTTATCGGCTCTAACGAATAAAGTTTTCCATTTTATATTAATAATAATGTAAGAATCATAATGTTACAATTCGCTTATCGCTTGACAATTGTCGCCAAGATTTGATAATTAGAAATGGAAAATATCTGAAGTGCAATGGAATTATCGTACATTCGACTTGTAAAATTCATTGCGAAAATTCCTCACCAAGGCGTATACAATAAAAATAAGTAAAGCAAATATATAATTTGTCGAATGATCGTTTCTTTGAATACTTGAGCAACATTTTCCCGCAATGCACTTGAAATGAAATTATAAGAAGGTTTTTAAAATCGCTTGCAGATATCGAAGAGTACATTGATGATAATAACTTTTTGCCCCAGAAGGTTATTACTATCGTAAGCGGATGCTTCCGGGTACAAATGCCTCGAGACGCACGTGCTTGATTGTCCAGAAAACGTTGAGACACGGAGGGGCGGTGGGGGGGAGAGAGATCAAAATGGATAAGAAAAGAATTGACATTGCGGTGTTGCTGCAAATCATCGTGGTTGCCACTACTGCTTATTGATATCGGGTGGGGGGGGGGGACGCGCAATAAAAAGGTGTGGAAACTTTTCCGCTAAACTGCGAGTCCACGTGAACGTGTATAGGGCAAGTAAAAGGGGAAAAGTGTCAGGAAGCGGAATTACTGGAGATCGAGTGACGTGGTGGTAAATTGGCGAACTAAAATTTAAAATGAACTCGTGATGCTTGCGTACGAATTGGATCGCGCGAACGAAAAGCTTTCTTTCGACAATCTATGTGTCCTCGTTACCTCAATGTCCACGTAGATATAAGAGTGCTTTATAATGGAAATTGAAATTGGCATTATAAAAGTAATATCTTTGCGAAGCGAGCGAATGCCGTTTCACTAATAAATTACATTGTAATTGATGGCTCGTTGGAGGAAGACTTTACGACCTTTACGAAAGAGATTTAAAAGTCGCTGGCTTAGAGAATTAAGCGATCAAAAGCGATAGAAGTGTGCTCGTTAATGCTAATCAAGTACAATTTTAACGTTATATTTAAGGACAAAATGTTGTATCCCCCATCAATTCACATCTCATTATCTAAATTCGTCTGCATCGCCAATGAAATGATTGTGCCAATTGAAATTCGATGGTAAGTAATCGGCGATATTCTTTAATCGCACGACCAAGGATGCAAGGAGAGCGGGCAGAGATCCTCCCTCGATCATTGATAATAAGAAGAACATCGGATATAATTTGGCGGAATGTGGGCGTTAATCGAGGAGAATGAGCTCTATTCGGGAACGATTAAGCGTAAATTATCGTGGACGTGATTAGCAAATGAGATGTGGCCCTGAATAATAATCGTAAATAATTAGAGAATTTCGAGTACAAGCACTGCTAGGTAAACAAGGATGCCACGAGTTAGGTAAGTGAGCGAGTCGAGAGAAGGAGGGAGGAGGAAGGAGCCAGCCCAGTCAAGATGCCGAGGTGGTACTAAGAAGAAGACTCGTTGTAGCAGGGTTGGGGTTTCTATGCGGCATGTGCCTTGTCTTTGAATAATGCAATGCCCTCAGAAATCCCAAAAATGCCCAACGCGGCTCAACAAGCGAATAATCCACTCACCGAGTCAAAGTCCATGACAAGTAAACGTCGCGGCAGACTGGCCAGGCCGCGCAGTGGCGTCGTGTTGGTAATCTCCACCTCGTGCTCCCTTCGGAAATTGTTCTCCAACGTTAGTCTGCGCATTTCTCGGCCAATCTCTTCCTCCCACTCGATCCACCAATGTCCCTGCAATTTGACACGCTGACCCCGTGATTGCGAGTGCCTGGTGGGGGGGCGGCAGCCACTATCATAATTCGCGCGCGCGCGCGCGCCAAGCCGATCGGGCAAAGATATTTGAAGTCGGGGCGTCGAAGCTAATGGATTGGTAGCGACACATTTAAATCAACTTGCCCGTCCCCTCGACAAACGCGTACTAAACATTACGCTGATTTGGCCTCTGCTTAGCGAGCGCGCAATGACTTTCATTATTTGGAGCATCAATGTTTGTTTGCTTCAGCGGGATGGTGATGAATAATTTTGCAGGTAAAAAGTAAATAACGTTGCGGTGTTTGTGTTTGGGCGTAAAAGGCCGCTGCGATTTATTATCGACGAAAGCGTATTGTTATTAAATCGCCGCTACTATTAGGCCGGCTAGTCGTAATTATTATGTTGGTGGTAGAAAAATAAGCTGCGACGTTGTTAAGCATTTTGTATGGTTTGTACATAAATTCATTGCCAATCGAACGATTATAACAATTTGAAGTTATTTGTGTATTATGGTCCGTTGGAATATTATTTATTATATCTCAAGTTCAGATTTCATTTATGTACAGACGTATTATTTACAGTACAGAAAGCGAATTCATTGTCGACTTTCATTGTATTATGTCGTCATACTGTGCACACGCGCGAGTGTATAAATTGAAAAACACAGTATAATATTCTTTAAGCGAGGCCATAAAATTATCCTTCGCTTACTCTTGAAATTGTTATACAAACTTATTCTACGAACTTTTCAGTCTTAAAGACTTTCCTGCAAAAGTAAGTACTGCATATCTCATTACCGGCATTAACAATAACAATAACAACAATACGAATATCAATGATATTAATGATAATTTAAAGGAGGAATATTTTCGAATTTCATTGCTAATTACTGTTAAAGTGATAATTAGAAACAGTAAATGACAATTCCAATGAAAATAGATTGCAAAGAATTTTCTAATTAACGCGAAGAATTTACGAACATGGCGCACTATTAAATAATCCTGGATATGAGATTCATATATTATTGGACTCATCAACGCCAGACTCGTACCAACAGCCATAAATAAAGAAAAATAATTCAAATCCTCATTTCCAATACAAGCAATCGTTATTTGAAACTAAACAATTATTGTAATATTTAATGTATAGAGTACAGCGTGTAATATATAATGCATGTAAATATGTAGAGTAGAAGCATCGTCATCGATATCTAAATTCAGAGATAATGGGTAAAGTGTCAAAAACTGGGGATCAGATCAATCGAATGAGTATTATCTCGCATCCAAGACAAATTATTGATTGAATAAATTTCCCTTTCTCGATTAAAAAAATCCTCAACAAACCTCCCAAAAAATGCTCAAAATGTAATTGCAAATTGCCTCCTCGCGCAAGAGTCATCCACACGGCCAAATAAACACAGTCGATAGGAATAGGCGTAATAGCGCCCGAGCCCGTTAAGAAAATTATATTTGTTCTCGAGACACTTATACGGCCAAGTAAAAAGGGGGGGGGGGAAATAGATCATAAAGGTGATGTTCTCTGGCCGGTGATAGCTATCGCCAATAAACACGTTGGAGCAGAAATAAATACACGTTTCGCTCTTGTCAGCCATAGAGAGAAAGAGATTTCTCTCGTGGGCATTGGCTCGGGCGAGAGCGGGAGAGAGCGAGAGAGAGAGAAACAGAAGAATCAGCGGAAGAGGCGACTTTATCGCCCGTACGTTATTAATATAGCAAAGCGAGAAGACGAGGACTTCATATAACTGTCAACCATGTTATTTATGCGGGGACGAGAGAGTCTCTCGCTCCTCACCTCCTAACAGAATCTTAAAGCCATTATATATGCGCACAAGGCACTTGCACTCGTCAGACGACCGACTGACATACGGAGACATACGGCTGTATTTTCCAAAGCCCAAACAACTAGTCGACTTTTTCCTCATCGATATTGATTACTCGAAACCCACCAAGTGCAATAATGCCACCGTAAGTATCCCTCAACCATCAACCACATTATTCCCCTTTGCATTATTATTTTGCCAGGGCTGCTGCTTTATGCGATTTATGCACATTGCCAATGCTGGAAAAAATGCTGCTGGACATTGTTTTTTTTATCTTCGCTATACGTGAGGGGATGGGAAATTCGGGTCCACGCTGAAAATTGAAGCGATATTGTAGGGAATAAAAGTGGGCCTTACTGTACAATAATGGCTTTCCTAGAAATTCGCTTCGTTCGCTCAAATTATTGTCGTGAGGTGATTGTTGAGATAGTTTGGCGAAGCTTTGCAAATATTTGACTAGCTTAGCGAGATAAGTCGGGCTTTATAATTATATACGAAGGAGAGTGATGTTATTATTGATAGGAATTGATGGAAAACAGACTAGACTAGACTAGCTGGAATGTTTTTTACAAAATAATTTGCATTTTCGCCCTAATGTCATGTTTCGTAGAGAAAATGGCGATTAATTGGATTTTTCACTCGTGTTACGTTACAAAATGTGCAATCGTTTATAAATTAAAAATGGCTTTGATGACAGAAGCATCATTAAAACATAAATCATACATAGGCATTAAATTGTGAAAGAAATTAATACAATTTCGATTTATTTATTTTATGAGAATATTTATGAAGCATTACTGCCTAACAAATCGCCGTTAATTTTTTATGAAAATATTATGTGCTATTAGTGATTCTCGATTTTCAAAAATATACTTGAGATAATGGATGCTTGAGAGAGAGAGAGAGAGAGAGAGCAAAACAGACCAAAAACGAAAATAAATACAGTAAAGAGGTGAGAGAGAGAGAGGGGAGGGAGTACGACCAAGAATGAACGTATGATGCGTAAAGATGAAATCAGCCCAAGAAAAATGAAGAGAAAAAAGAATGGAAAAATCAAGATGAGTAAAGGACTTGAAATTGCACATATTATAATCTAGTTATCTATCAAGAAATATATTTATATTTTTTTGCAATAAATGATATATTAAATATATATATATATATATATGGATAAAAAGGTGACTAAAAAAATTATGAAATATGTATAAATATTTATGATAAACAATCGTATTTATAAAATAATTAAATAATTTTTTAACATCTTAAAATATACTAATTTCAAGTATATTTAATGTAAGCGCTGGTTTTTTTTTTTTTTTTTTTTTTTTCTAAAATTGACCTTAAGAGATATTTTAAAAGTATATTATATATCACCTTTGACACGTGCACATAAAATATAAATATAAAATGTGTCTTAGTACATAAATATTACTTCACCCGATACATTAACAATAAAATTTACTCAACCCGTCTCGTCATTCTATCCCTCGACTGTAAATCATACAACAACGACAACAAAAACAAGGTAAATCAAATTAATTAGGCGCTCATCAGTTTAATCGAATTATACGTAACTTACATTTTACACGTATCAACATTTTTTCAACAATATTGAATTATAATGGCAATGTAAATTAATATATACGTTATGAAAATTGAAATGACAATTTTTAGAAAATAATCTAATTTATAGTAATGACGCTGAATGAGTTGAATTGGAGTTGAATATATCATAAAACCAAGGCCGTCGGGTTTTTCAAACGGACTACTTTATTATTAATACTGAAGGGTCTCATGATCATAAAAAGATTATTATCCAATCAATTTCCTCTTCAACTCATTTTCATAAAAATTCCTCGAATTTAAAATTTTCGCTTCACTCTGCCTCATAATACGCATAAATAAATAATTTGAAGGCACTATCGATTAATGCATATTAATATGCATAAAATACCGAGCAATACGTATAAAAGTACCGTAGAAAGATTTTTCAAATAAAATTTCAAGTAAATAATGAATTATAAGTTTTTAAATTCAAACTTACGTTAATTAAGATTTTAAACGAATTTTCAAAATTCCCTCTGAAGATGATTTTGCACGTAGTATTTAAATTTTATATAATTTTGTTTCAACGTACTTTGAAAAATTGCGAATATTTATACTGAATTCGCAAAAAAGGTTGCCTTTTAATTTAATATATTTTTAATTAAAATGTTAAATAAAGAAAAATTAACTTGAACATTTATATACAAGAAATATGAAGTCCTACACACGTACATATATATACATGTGTGTGTAACGACAATTTTAATTGCTGTAAATCTACCGTAGAAAAATCTATATTTCATGGAATTTAAGTTTACAAAAGTGGTTTACAATTTAAGGTAATAAAGTGAAATTGAAAATAATACTCAATTGAATAAAGATTAAGTACTGTTTCGAGTGATGCGTCCGCAATTATATTCGAGGAGCTTAAAATTAATATACTTTGACACGAAGATAAAACATTTCTCGTAAGAAAAAGTGTTTCACGATAAAAGCAATGTATTTGTAGGAGAGAAAAGCCGTAGTAGCTTTTATTATTGGAATTTCCATCGTTCTTCTACCAATAAATATTATTATTATTATTCCGATTGGAATGAAAAATGACTGTAAGCTAAAAGTCTATAATTTTACAATGGTTTCTTTAATGTTTCGAAATAATTGACTCATTTAAATATTATATGTAGAGGAATGCGAGGAAACGGGGTATTGGAAAGAGCATTATAATTAAATGTAAATGTCATTTACAATTAAAATCAGTTTATGCAAATATTTACAAGGAAATGAAATTTTATTCAAAGCCAAGCCATACACTTCTTATCGATATTCTCAAGTGAAGTGCAATTCATGTCTTATCGTGGCAAACCAGTGCAGTATGATAATTATTTGAGCAGAGAATACAATATGGAAATGGAGAATGAATTACGTAGAGCACATACGGGAGTTGAAAAAAAATCATTTAAAATCTCAACTTTGTAAGAGATATGAATAATGAGCGAATTGCGAGAGAAAATTGCATATAAAGTCGATTTATCTCTTTAACGAATGGACTACTGCAAATGTATTGGCTATCTAATGATCTTGGCAAATTAATATCAATAATACTCAAAGACTCTGAAGCTTCTTGCAACATTTCGCCGAGAATTAAAGTGTGACGAAATTCAGTGAAATTCAGTATTCTGCTAATATAAATGTTAGCTCGAATGTGTTTTCAAATTGTTATTCCAATTGAAAGCGAGGATTTGCACATTTATGAGAAATGCGGAGACGAAATGAGACATCACGTAATTAATAACGATTCTAATTTATTCGAGTGCGTCGTCGGAGGAGAAAGAGAGGAATGTAAAATAGGAGACAGACACGAGCTTAAATCTGAATACTTTTTGGTCGCGAAAATATTGCATTACAGTTAGCCTACAAAATCTCTCCATCGGCATCTCATCGCGTAAGCGAAATTCCGCCAAAGATCTCTGGAGCGGCTTTTTTTGCCACCGGTAAATATTTCACGAAAATATGAGTAATGCGCCAGGCAGAAGTAGATTACAAATCTAAAATTGCACCTACAACCGAATACGCAATAAATAAAGCGCGCCTGGCAATAAGAGGGCCGAGAGGGCAACGAGTGATTGCGCGCCAAACATTATCGCTCGAATAGGATCGGACGGAGGAAATCGCAGATGAAAATGCCGTTCCAGCCTCTTACCAAGTTATCCCAAGGACTTGGAGTCCGCTCCCGTGGGTAGTAGCTGCAGGTGCTTACTCTAATTGTCGAGCTTTATTGGTGGGGCGGCGGCAAGAGTACGGAGATACAGAGAGAGAGAGAGAGAGAGAGAGCCACGAAGGGAAAAATCGATCGCACGCGCGCGCGCAATCGAGTTAATAAGATTTGTGGCGATACGGCGAAGCTCGGAAGTGCTCGCGAGGACTTTATGAATATGCAAGGGCCGCCAGCATGTGCACCTGGGAGCGGCGGTGGCAGGGGGGCGGAGAGGGGTGGCGGAGAGGGGGGTTTCCGAGTGGAGCGGTGGAGGCAGTGACCGAGAGCGAGAGCATAATTCGCATTAATATGAGCAATCGGTACACGAGCCCGAGAGCGCACGCACGACATATTCGATTTCCGAATGTTCCTGAATCCTGCGGCGGCGCGAATAAAGTACCTGCACAGTAACGATAATTTTAATTCGAATTGCTGCCCATGCCGCGTGCCCCCCCTCCATTCACATTTCATCGTTATCACGCTGCAAAAGGATGGGACTCGATGAGGTATGGGCCCGTTGCGCGGTGGCGCATTCCCCGCAAATTTATTCCTCCAACGGCCGGCCCCTCACCCCTACTCCTCCTCCTCCTCCTCCTCAGCTTACTTCCACTCCTTGGCCACCGGACGTTTTTACACCAATCCGAATTGGATATTTCGAGTGAGGCTGTTTAGTTGCCCAAGGCGAAGCGCCATTAAATACACGTCATAAAAATGACGTCGTTATGGGCGGGATAAATTGTCGGTGTGACAACAATTTCTGAAAATGCCATAATTCTCGCATTAAAGGTTGTCGTACTCGCCGTGGGCCTTACAACATTTTGTCGGCTATTACGGGCTTCTGGGGTAAATGTAGCCGCCTGCGAAGCTTAACCTATTTCTGCGAAAAATGGCGGCCCCGCATTTTCGCGGCGAGTAAGGGGAGCGAACCGAGTGCAAATAGCCTAGGATGCTTTGTAGAGCGAGGAGAGGGGGTGGGGGGGGGGAATAAATCCCGCAGCACTATTGCAAACTTAATGTATAATTTCATAGGGTCGTTTAACTAAATTCTTAAAGAAAAGCAAAATCTTTTCTCAATGCGGGATCTCGGAACATGTATCCATAATGTTCTCGCTCGTACTTATCAGCGCAAAGACGCTTCGATGCGAGAGCAGGAGGGAAAATGTCAATGCCACGAGATAAATGCGCCGCGCGTGTAATCTCTCCTCTCGTCTCCTCTCCTCGCGGTCCGCGCGCGCGCGCCCCTCACCGATCGGGGTGAGGGGGGGGCGCACTCGGCTAGTTGACCGTTGCGCTGTCCCATGGCAATTCGTTATCCGCGCGTGCGCTCGGCGAGCGAAAAGAATCCGCCAAGAAGGAATCCGCTAATTTAAAGGGCACGAGAGTGTTGCGCGCGCGCGCGCGCCTGCACAACATGAAATTGCCCCCGCCGCCACTTCCTCGCGATCTACGCGCCGCTCCTAATGGCACCGCGCGGCCACTGGAGTGCGGAAGGGGGAGGCCGGGAGGGCATCGGAGGCGAAAAAAGTCGCAGAGATTTACCGGTTTCTACCGCGGCGGGGGATTAATTTAAGGGCGGTTCACGGCGACGTGCCACGGAGTGCGGCTCTGAGTTTAACAGGATTTTGAATGGCGTGGTGGTGGTGGGGGGGGGTTGTATTGGTCGCGCGGGGTTTTGAATTTTGAATTTATGATTTTCGGCGCAGGCGCTTTCACGGTAGTTGGTGCGTGTATGCCGCGGACTCGCTCGCCGCTTTAATTTTTGTTTCGCTAGGCTGATTTAAGAGAGCGTGGAATGCAGGTCTTCATTTTTATCGATATGCCCGCACTTCTTTGCCAATTGCAATTTGTCTTAGGTGGGAAGTTGTATCTGATGAATGTTTGAGCAGCGGCAAATTATAGTTAAATAGTTATTGCACTTGGAAGCATTCCACGCAGGCTACAAATTATTATATGCAATTCCCGTCTTAAATTGTGAATTATGATATTATACTTTTGCAGAGAAAAAAAAATTGCAATATCATTTATGCTGGAGAGTATGCGGAGATTGCCAATATTGTAAGCAGATCAGTTTCAAATGAAATTGTGTGTCTCAACTTACCCACTGGTACGATATTATTATTAACATTGCCATTGCAATATTATCGTCATCGTCGTTAGCTTCAAAGGCAATCCGTGTAGATTGTTGTTTAATTAATGATTCGTGATAATTAATTGCTTAATGAGTAAGGAGGGCTTCTACGCTGTGGGTAAAGACCAAAATTGTTCAACGTACAATTGTCAGTGGACCGAAAAATAATTGCAAGCAGCTCGACATTTTTAATGTATTCCAATGGCTAAATGATTACTTAATTCATTTGTCACATAACTGTTCAAATATTTATTTACGCTAATGTTTAGTGAATGCGAAGAAAAAGCGCGATAATTAATTTAAAGCCACGTATGGCTAAGCTCGGTTGACATGCAAAAGGAAATAATGAATAACGCGCGGTGTGTGTGTGAGATTACGGTCGAAGAAATTGCGTGAAATTTACAAAACACACACACACACGCACACACACGCACGCGAGCTAAGCTCCGGGAGACAAAGAATTTGAAATATCCGCGGATAATAATATAAAATCAAAGCACATGTGATATAACATATTGTAATTTCGTAAATTAATGCCTTGAATTTGAATTAATTGATAGTTTGAAAAATGCCATAATAAATAAACGAGGCTGAATTGAAATGAAAAGACGTTGTGTCGAAATCGTTCACGTATGAGTGCACATTTATACGGGGAATACGATTGCCTCTTATAACAGAAGAAAACTCTCGCCGGCCGATAATAAAACTGAGACGAAAGAAGAAACAACATAGCAATTTACCAAGTGCAAATCGCAATTTCAACATTAATTTCTCGTCACTTTTTCTATTTATCGTCGATAGCTATTCATAAATCTGTCCTCGTTCAACAAAAGAGAAACTCGAGCGGAATGAATGGGGGAAAAGAGGAGAAATAAAAAAAAACAGAAAAAGAGTTCGTTTATATAAGTTGCTATGATTTTAGCTTTGAGCAATCACAAGACTTAATTGCGATTATAGATACGAAGACCTTGTTATAAGATTTTCACTTTTCTAGCAGCGCCGAGCGCTGTAATTTACTCAATCATCTCGCCCCGCGCATGCGCGCTCCGCGAAAAACAGGAGAAAAGAGAAACAATTTAATTATTGCGCGTGGACGTATTGTCAAATTAAATTCAAGAATACATTAAAAGTCAGTTTGCGCATGGGTATCAATTTCAGATAAAAAGTCTCCACAATAATACTATAGTTGGGCCGACTTTACAAAAGCAAAGTGAAGCCGACAAGCTGTGTTTATTTTCCATCTCGGTAAGACTATTTGCATAATTTCAGCTGAATTTATAATTTCAGCCTTACGAAGTGTGCATTGATATTAAAAAATTATGAATTACATGAATAAATTTTACGTGTATCCAAGAGCTCGTGCTCGCGACCGACGAAGAATTTTCGCTACGGATTTATAATCGAGCTAATATGATCGCCCAGTATAGAATTACCGCGGCTAAATGAAAAATTAATACGATGAATAAATCATTATTTGGACAATAAGAGAAAAGACGATGCTGCCTCAAATTATGGATCCTGAGCTTATTTACTCAGCCTCCCGATAACCCTCGTCTTGCCCTGCTTGGCTGTTTCCACTTGACGGCCCTACGCAGCCCTGCCCTACCCATTCGCCCTACTACAACCTACTACAATGCTCTACTACCTTGCGTAAGCCGACCAAGTATCTAGGTAACGATGGCCCGACAATGGCCGGACAAACAAAAATTCCACCTAACTTTCGGCCAACTTTGACACTCGATTGCCAATAATAGCATCGGCCTATAACCCTTTCGTCCCATATATAACCCTCAACTGTTTATGGCTTTCGCTTCAAAGCATTGTATCAGTCATAAATAAATTGGCATCACATTGTGCAATGGCAAAGAAAGCCATTTTCACAGCCAGCCGAGAGTCCCATAAGCGCGAAGGAGAAATAATCGATCGGGATCGGCGGAATTGTGAAAGACGCAATTGGCATTTCGCTCGGACGCGTCCCCTCGGCCTAATTAGCCGCTGAGGAAGCGGCCACGCGAAATATCGAGCCACCGCCAATCTGAGATCTGAAATTCTCCTCCCCCCCCCCCTCGGGCCACTGTCGCGGCATCAATTAGCGCGCAGGTAAACGTGCGACAATGCTAACGGCCATCTCGCGTGAACGGCCGAGCCAAGCTCTACGCGAGACTCTACACGTGCCCCCGATAAGTAATTGCACTTTCTTCGTTTCTTCGTCCGTCGCGCCGAGCGAGTAAACAGCGGCAATGGCAATGGAGCGCAAGGAGGAGGAGGAGGAGGACGAGTAAGAAGCAGAGAAGTAGCAGAAGAAACGGAGCGGGGAAAAAGCTTGTGGCCGAGGGACGGGGGAAAAGCGGGGAGGGGCAGCTTCTGCAGCCCCGGAGCGCCGTCGGCGGCAGCGCTCTTAGAAAAGTCATCGAGAGGGCCCGTGGGGCGGTGGGGAGAGGCAGGCGGTAAGTGGTATCGGGTATGGGGTACGGAAGACGGGAGGGGCGGGGCAAGGGAGCTCCTCTCTTTCTCTCTCCTGGCGTTCGTTATTCAGACAACAAGACAACGGAGCAAAGTGCATTCTTAAATTATCTTACGATCGGCTCGGGGCGCGCGCGCGCGCAGGTCATTAGTCACGAGCGCCCGGAGACCGAGCGAGCCACACCGGTAGGAGGAAGGAGAGCGAGAGAGCCCCGCTCGCGAAAAAGAAATGAGCAAAGAGAGGCACCCAGAGACAGATAGATAGAGAGACGGAGAGAGGGAGAGAGGGAGCGATAGAAAGGGGTGGGTGGGGGAGAGCACGAGCTGGAGCCAATCGAGCATTCGTATGACCACTGACAGCGGCGATAGCAATGCAACACGATGATTGCGATTGATCGAGTGCCTAGACGCGTCCCACGTCCGTCGCTGTACTATTCTGAACTCTTTGCTTATGCTGCTCTCTTGCTTTCTTTCGGGTTGTCGGTGAGGGAGGGAACGGGGGGGGCGGGAAGGGAGGAGTGGTGTAAAAAAATTGGAGTCTCGAAGGACTGCGAGCTGAGGGCGTCCAATTTAAGCGACGTGAAGAAAGTTGCCGATGTGCCGCTTGAGAAACAATTGGCTGGACTCGTTAAGCTCGCTTTAATCGCTTGTTCGTTGGTGCTTGCGTGCTTTGGAGAGAGTACGGAATGTTGGAGAGGCGAAAAGACATTTGGAATGATCCATTTATTTATCGATGCGGTTGCTGTTTATTCTTATCGCGGGAAGGGAAAACCATTGGATTGGATTGGTGGGGAGGGGGAGGGGGGGAAGCTTTGCACGGGCGAGGAGAGCGACGACTGACAATTATAAATTGATAGAGTAACGAGTGCATGCCAATGGCGCCTTTCTCTTTCCATACTCTCAATGACAACTTCTTGAAGGGGACGAGAGGTAAAGAGTGACAATTCTCTCGGTTATGAGAGTTTATTCGAATGGAAATGTGAGAATCTCGGCACGATAAGCGTGCCCTATCAAAGCTAAATAGCCCAACAAATTGATATTGGACAAATAAATGAGAGTCCGATCGTAAATCCAACCTGAGCGCTGTTGTCGTTAATTCTTGATTGAATGGCGTTAATCTAAAAGACTGTGCTCCCTCAGCAACAAAGTAAAGAAAAAAAAGGAAATTCAATTTTCAATGGGAGCAGTCTCTCAAATTGATTGTAATGCATTAATTGTTAATATTAACTAATGGTCTACTCTCATTAGAATTCCCTAAAGAAATACTTGGTCATTTGACTTTATTGTTATTACGGTATGATAAGGTTGAATGCCCTGGCGATACTCTTAATGCCCATACTGTACTTGAAAAAAGTCAAACAATGCTATTGTCGTATTAGGTGGAAAAAAACTCATGTAAAATCAGCATAATATCACGAGGGAATATATACTTTTTTATTAGTGCAGCTGTAAATAAATAATCTCTGCACCCTCTTCTCCTATCGAGAGCGATCGTCGACAATCGCATTTTATCGTCGTAAAATACAAGCTGGTTATATTCAGAATTTATGCAGATTATTGCTCCCCCCCTCCCTCTTCGACCCCCACCGCTCCGCCTTTTGTCTGTCATTGAGCGGCGGGCGAATAAGAAATAAGCGCGGCGGAGAAGAATGGCCATCGATGACAATACGATGAAAATTCTTGATGAATTTGAATGAAGAGGCTTGAATGTAATTTACAATAACGATATTTCATAACCGTATGTAAATTGAAATGCCTCGTTTCATCTAGCGATTTCTCGGCGCAGCATTGCCGCTTGCCAAATTAGAATAATTATTAATCCGAGGAGATGAATTATAGAAAGGAGCCAATGATTCTAAATAATGCGCACTCGACAATTTTTAGTGTTGCGCTCGTCGTCACGCTCTTAGAGAGTAACATTTTCCCGGCAAAATGCACTCCCCATGAACTATCTTTTACGATCCTGTTTGGCGAAATACAAATTTGCATCAAGTGCTCGATTAAAATATGCCTGGACGGGACTGTTGGCAGCAGCGTGGAGTGCCACGGATGCGAATCGCCTCATTTTTAAAGGCAATTTATTAAGTTCGGCGACGCCAAAGTATTATTAATAATGCACAGTTTTCCAGGCTTAGCCTTTATTAATAATGTAGCTGCAAAGTAATCGGGAGCGATGCTCACATTCACCGAGGTGTCCTCCAATAACCACATATCTCCATATCTCCATACACTCCATACGACCAAAATAGCTTCGGTCGGAGGATAAACTCCCAGCAGACTCGACCCCTCCCCTCCCCGCCTTTATCATGGGCGAACGCAAGTTCCGGGAATGGTAATAATAATATCAGCGCCCGTTAAGAGCGTAAATCACGAGGGCCGATTTTGTTTCGCCTTTCTTTTTTTTATTCCCTTCGCCCGATTCAGCGTACGATCGGCCAGAAAAGAAGCGACAAATTTATAGGTGTGCGCGTTTGTCGATGCGCGAGCTCGTAATAGCCGCTGCTCGATACCAGCCAAGCTTCGACATTGCCCATCGAATCCCATCCACCACCACCACCAACCCCCCAACCCCCCGCTCACGTCGTACTTCCAAGGCGCAGATCCGATGACATGTTAAACAGGATCGCTGATGTCAGGGTGGGGTGGGGTGGGGAGGCGCTCGAGCGCTCGCAATGCCATAACAATAATTCTCGGCAAACAAGACATAATTCGCCGCTGGCCGAGTTCGGAGGTACTCGGCGAAGCGCCTCCGACGCTATTCGGAGCAATAAAAGACCCATTAATTGGCCGCTGGGATTCGTTACCGCGACCAAGTCGGCATATATGGTTTTAATACGGCCGAGCCACGCCAATCATAGTCATACAAGCAATACGGTTAACGAGTAATCGCACATACCCACCCTCCTATCACTACTACTACCACCACTACTACTACTACCACCACGCTGCTGTTGCTGCCGCTGCCGAGATATCTCTGCGTCCCACCCTCCCTCCCTCCCAATGCATCGCCGATGCAGATTCTCTCTATCTAGCGGGGCAAGATAGGACGTGGCAACGTGGCGATTTATGGGGAGGGACGATGGGGGGTTGGGGGGTGGTTGGGGGAATGACTCGCGCGTGCCTTAATTGTCCGAGAAATTTCGAGGCAGCCGTAAATAAAGCATCGCGCGGGGGCGTAAGTAAGCGGTGGCATTTAGCTTGGCGCAGATAACGAAAGCTCAGACTGGAAATGCCAGGGCTCGGCGGAGAGGAAACGGCGGCTGAAAGTATTCCGTGAGCGGTATCTGAATTACTCTCATAAAACAATCGCAAGTCGCGCAGCGCTGATTAAAGCCATATTTTATGCCAACAAAAGGATAAACGAAAAGAAAATCACCACGAGCGAGGAGGTATGTAAAACGTTTTGTACCGATATTATCAATTGATGAGGCTTTTGTTTGAACTATTGTTGTACCGTATTCACGATCGGTATCTAATCTCTCCTCTCTCTGCCTCCTTACTATTCGCGTGCTCCGGCAGCTCGCCTCTCTTTTCTCGCTCGCGCCCACCTCCTTCCCCACCTGCGGATACGCGCGCGCGCGCACCCACACCCGCAGCCGCGGCCCGTCGCAACCTGGAATTCAATGCTGCGTCGGCGCTCGTGTGGTCCAGGCACTCGCGTACGTACCGCGTCGCAGCGGCCCCCGCACACACACAGAGAGAGAGAGAGAGAGGAGAAGACGCATGGGGTCAAGTGCTCGCGGACAGCATGAGGTTGGCATTAATGAAGCATCCACGTGCCAAGCAATTACAACGATTCCCAGCCGTAATTACCTCCTGGTGCCGCTCCCTCTCTCTCTCTCTCTCTGTCTCTCTCACCCTCACCTTGCCAACCCCCGGGCACGGTGTACGGCAATCGAGCGCACTGTCGGTTGCAATGTACGCGCAGGCTATAAATAAATTTTGAATAAATAGCCCCGGCAGAGCTTCCGACGTCTCCGTGTCATTTCATGTCCGAGTCCAATGTTGTCCGAGCTCTCTCGCCGAGAGAGACGAGCTGCTGCTGCTGCTGCTTCTATGAAATCTGGCAGAGATTTGGATCTGAGAGTGGCAAACGATTGGCCGCATTCCTTGTCAAGTATATATTTTAATGCCACGAAGGAATTCGCGGCCACTAATCCATTTAATGCCTCCCCCCATCCCTGCTGTGCTCGCCCACTGATTATCATTATCATTATTATCATTGTTATTATTGCCATTGTTGTTATTATCGTGGTCGTGGTGGTCATTGCTCGGGATTTCAGAAGTGCGCGGGGCAGGCGAATGTCAGCTCGTTATCATGAATAAATCGTGATTTTTGCTTGGCCGGATCAAAGTCAAGTGGCCTTCGGGACAATGCAACAATTTCCCGGCAAATCGGGAATTGCGCGAAAATACGCAATGCATACGTCGAGTTCAAATGCCAGCGAATGAACATCGTATTCCGAATGAACGGGGAAAGATTGTATGCTAATGTCGATTCTTAAAGTGCAAACTCGGCTGCTGCTGCTGCCGCCGCTGCCGCTGCCCATCGCTGCAATATTAACATTTATAACGCAGCAAAAATGGCATTAACCTTATTCAAGAATGTGCTCGTATTACCGATAAGGATCGCAAATATATCACATCCGCGATGTCTTATCCCCTGCAATGGAAAACAATGTCAAGCCTTCCAGCTGACTTTATACAAGCATACTTCATTGTGCATTTGCATTTCTCATTTAAATGAAATGCAGGCGAAAAGTCATTGGCTGGGACGCTGTTATTGCTGCTGAGCGAGCGTGGAGGAGACTCGTGGCGGTCGGGGGTGGGCCGGAGCTTTAAATGAGCTTTAAATTCACCCTCGAAACTAGCGAGAAGACGTCTTTGGGGTGAGGCCCACCTAGTCCCCGGGACGTTTGATTGCCACTGGCCCTGCCCAATCCCCCCTCGGCTCAGAAAGCAAATGCAAATAACCAACGACGCATCCACCTAGGAAGCACCCCCACCCCCTCTTAAAATCCCCGATGAAACAATCATCGGATGATCGGAGCCCGAGAGGAAAGAATGATTTGCGCAAATGGCCCCGTTACAAGGTACATGGATTCGCCAGGGCAAGCGATCCAATCAGCGAGGGCACACGGAGGAGGAAAAGCGCTTTCCCGGAGAGGCCGAGAGAGCGTCCGGGCCCCAGAGCCCCTTTCTTCATTCGTATTTCCATGTGAAGCGACTCCGAGGAAAGTCGGAGTGGTGGAGCCGAGAGGCCAGAGGCCCGCGTCGACGACCGTGGCCTCGTTGAGAGCACTCGGTCAGGCACGATGTTGGGAGGGATGTTGGGAGGGATGTCGGGAGGGATGTCGGGAGGGATGTGTGTGGGTATGCGTGGTGCCGCGCCTCGGGAGGAAGAGCCCCCGGAGGCATGGATATTGATAATTTGGCTTTGTGGGAGAGCCGCGCGGATTAATTAGCCGAGGTGCGCTGCTCGCTCGGGGTCCTCGGGCCCCGGCTAAGATGGCCGGGTTGTTTGGGGCAGGCGGTCGGATGGGCTTCGGGGGGGTGGTTTTGAGGGGTGGGCAGTGGGTGGGTTAGGGCGGACTTGGGGATATGCTTGAAGGGATTGGTAAGGGAAGGTGGGGCCGAGGACGATGAGCGAGGCGAGTGAAAAAAGGGCCAGGCGATCTCGTTTCGATGGAATGGCTGATGGCGATGAGCCACGAGCGGAAGCGTCCAAGTCTATTTCAGCGTGAGCGAGATAAAAATATTGTAAATTGCTCGAGCAAGTGCAAATGAGTCCGATCTGTGCTGAGCGATAGGCATGCCGTGCAATAATTTCTCTGGTACGCCGCGGGATGTTTTATAATCTGCTAACTAATACGCTTCTATTGAATCTTGTCGAATAATCGTAAGGAGTGAGGCATTATGTTTTAGAGTGGGGGGAGGGGGAGGGGGGAACACCCATTTAATTTTTAGCCCCCGCTCTCGTGATTGGCGATAACAAACGATTCTCCCGGCCAGCCTCTCGCCAATCTCGGGAGTGGAGTGGCAATTGGATAAAATGTATTTTTGCAAAAAGCCTGCGAAATATAAACGTAATGAATAATAATGCAGATAATGTACAATGAATGTGTATAATGTACGATTAATCTGATGGAGTCGGTAATGGTTGTAGCCAATCAGCGATTCTGGCTGCTGAGAAGGAACAGTTTAGGAGAAACTAAAGTCATAATTATGGTTAAAGCTAGAAGAGAACATTTTAGAGAGTCTTGACAAATTAAAACGTGGCCAATGGTTCAATGGGCATAAAAATCAGATCGTACCTTCAATTTACAAAAGCACATTAAATTTAATATTTAATATTTAGATCGATCGTCGGGGGCATTTGTCGTAAAATGCAAATCAAGTGGAGCAGACACTCGCGGGAGGGGGGAACGGTTGCGAGGATTTTTGCCGAGTCTCGCTAATATCATAGCGCACATCGATAATAATAATAATAATAATAATAATCAGAAATGGGCATTAATGATGGAAGAATTTATGGGCTTGAATTTAAAGTGCTTTCTCGATTAAATGCACCGAGTTGCGTTGAATTCAGTTAGTTGTCGTATGAAATTTTCATAAAGTCAAATGAGAAAATGTAGAATAAAATGTGAAATTTGTATGTCCTTTAATTAAAGCACTTAATGCTCAGCTAAATCGCATGGAATAAATTCTAATGGCAATAATACAGCTGAGCTTTTTAATCGATAATTTACGATTAATTAGTTTGGTATTTCTATTGCATTTGATATACTAAATAATTTAATTGAGCCTACCACTGCCGATACATTTTCATAATGCTTGGTAAAATATTGGCTTCGAGTGAAGCCGGGCATGCGCGTGCGTACACGTAGCGTATAAACGAGAGTGTGTGTGCGTGTATTGCATATCGCTATATAAATAGTTGCTGGAAAAATCACTTTTCTCATTATCTTATTAAATATTCTTTTCATGGCTATTAATTTGAGATCTGGCTACCGGAAAATAGCGAGGAGGCATGCTAAGCAGCCTCCGAGACTCTGTTCCATCTGCATTGGCTTGAGGAAAAATGCCGGCAATCAGTATCTCCGGATACCGAGTCATAATTCTCAAGTTCAACTAGATAAATTATCGCTATTAATTGCTTATAATCCGAGCGCTTAATAATCTTAATTAAATATAAAAAGTTGGAGGGACTTTTCTTTTTTCTCTCTCTCTCTCTCTCTTAATTGGCCGGAATAGCAGCGTGCCAATTATATTGCGCCATTTATTATTTATTGCCGAGGCGTATATTCTTCTTAAAACTGATTATCATAATCTCAATGCTTTTTTGCACGGAGGCTAGATAAGGACGGGGCGAGCGGCAGTTCTCCGACTGTTTACGCCTGCTACAATGTACAGGCGAGCTTAAGCCTTTGAAAATATTGGGACTATGAATGAGTATTGAGTGCTTGGGAGGCGCGCACATACCCACTTACATCGGCCAATTTACACGAATGCGCGAGCCATCTGCTCAATCGGCTCGCGTTCTGTTTTCAGTAAAAATTCTCGAGTTTCTCCCGAGGAAAGTGCGGAAAAAAGTAATTAACATTGATTCTAGGTTATGGTGAGGGGGGGGGAGCTTCAATTCACAGTAAGACAGCCATGTCAAATGCATGAAAATGTAAGGGGAAAAGGTTAAGGACGTTTTTCAACATCAATGTACCGAGGGGCCAGGAAAATGAGGGAAAAATAAAATGAGATATTTTCTTATAAAGCTTGCTAGTGATATATATCATAAATATAATGGTATGTAAATGTATCTTATTCGAGTGTCGAATTGATTTAATAAAGCGAATATATCGGCATCATTTTTCTTTTTTTCTACCGATAGGCACACCAAGGAGCCGGATATATTAGAGAAGAAAGCTTTATAAATACGAGGCAATAGAT
The DNA here is from genome assembly GCA_030522565.1 of Ceratosolen corneri. Taxonomy (NCBI): domain Eukaryota; kingdom Metazoa; phylum Arthropoda; class Insecta; order Hymenoptera; family Agaonidae; genus Ceratosolen; species Ceratosolen corneri. Next base: position 25,792 of record JAPYYT010000203.1, read on the forward strand.
TTATTTTCCTTTATACGGCTTGTGCAATCTAATCCAATAAGTAATCGCCCGATACTCATATTTATTTATCTATCAAAAATCGAATGAATATCACATTATACAATTTGAAATATCTCACTTTAATTACACGAACCTTTTTTTAAATTCTCGCGCAGACCTAAAAATGTCATTGTAAAGCCTCCGTACAAATCCAAACGAATCCAGATGATATATCTGTGTGAGTATGCAAATGAAGTCTGCCATCGTTCAAATAATGTAAATTATTTGCAATACGTGCGATTCGAATAATAGTTGATTAATTTATCGATAAGTATAATAATTCTCGGATTAAAGTGAGAATATGTTATATTTTTACGGGAACTTTGGCATCAAGTTATTTCGCACAATGGGAATTATTTACGACTACACGCTCAATTATCACTACCATTGTTATTCTTTTCTTCTTCTTCTTCTTCCTCTTGTTTTTTCCTCTTTTCTCGTTGCCAACTCGTCTTAAGATACATTTAAATTAATAAGTCATTCTCATTAATCGCTTCTAAAAGTTACTCGTTTCAATATCTCTCTATAAATGCGCATGGAAATGAAGCTGCAGGCCGAGAAGTAATACTCGCCGCCAAACTCTAAGTGCACTAAATCATTAACATCAGTCTGAATACAAACAAAGATACGAGGCGGAACGGGAGTAAAGAGGAGAGAGGAGAGAGAGAGAGGGAAGAGAGAGGGAAGGTTAACGGCATAGGAATAGAAAGAAGAGTCTGGCCAAGCGAGTCGCGATCCCGGAGCGGAAGAGAGCCCCGAAAGAATAGAGAACATAAATCTGTCTTGTGCATTTCTGATTAAGTCCAAAGACTCTACACTTACTTAAGGCGACAGTATATGCGCCATTCAGTACTGGAGCGCTCTCCAACTCCCAAAAGAGGAAGTGTCCCTCTCCCGCTCTCCCGCTCTCCCGCTCTCCCGCTCTCTCCTCGCAACCGGTTTTACACTTGGGATGCGCTGCCTCTTGCTTCATGTTACACTACCTCCAAAAAAAACAAGCTCCACGCATTTCGAGAGTGTCAAAATCGGAGCCAATTTGTTATGATTTCTACCCTGCTAAATATTGCCTATTCCCTCCCTCGGCATTTCTTATGATGGAGGGGGGGGGGGATATTAGAGGCTTGCAGAGGAGAGTGACGGTGATATATCGGAAATCACTCTAGTCATATAATATTAAACGGGCAATGTATGCAAAATGTGTTGAGCTAAGAGCATTTGTTTCCTTTGTCGTCCAATGGAACGTTGCGCTGCATTTTTCAATGCGCCTAATTGAATATTAAGCACTTCAAGCACTGCCGACAAATCATCGTAATTACCAGTTTTTAGTATTGCATTCGTCATGCACAAATCAATTCGGCCGTAATTTCTTTACAAGTCGATACTTCTTTAATTTGTCAACTACTACTTTTAGATTATCTTGTCACGCTGTAGGTGAATATACATATATCATTACCATTGTGACCATTATTATTAGTAATAGTGATATCCGTCAATTATCTACATATAAATTATAAATAACAAAGCGAATAAATCTCATGCTTAGCACTATCGCGTAAATGTGTACTATAGTATATGTAAGCACGAATATACATATATATATATATATGTGTGTCTGCGTGTGCCTGCGTGTGCGTGTGTGTGTGCGTGCGCGTATGTATGGAATGCCGTGACATTTAAGGGATTTCGCTTATGATACAATAAATTCTCTTATACTACGTATTAAAATTTATTCACTACCATGTTTATAAATATATATTATTAATTTTAACGTGCTAATTTAAAATTTCATTCCTTTATGTTTTCTTTATCCTGTCTTGTATTATAATTTTTTAATCTCAATTTACTCTTTTTCTTTGAAATAACCGTCGGACAAAAAGTACTGTGTATCATTGAAACAAAAAACAAAAAGCAAAAAAAAATTAAAAATAATACTACCGAATCAATTAATTCAGGAAGCATAATCTCTACTATTGTTTTACTGTTGCTTTAATGCTTAAAAACTATATGTAATAAAAGTTGTTTTTAAAAATTTCGAGATGTCGTTTATATTTCAAGCAAATACTTGACTTGTTAAATTTAATGGCCCCTCTGATAATAATAAAACTTTTCGACTTTATAACATTTAGGCATCTGCCCTTATCGATCATTGTTATTCAAAATTAAATTAATTTATCGCGCAGTAGTATTGTCGTGGGTGTAATTTTTCATTATTGCTTACGTCTAATAGTAAAAAGTTTTATTGTCATTTAATTGCAAATAAAAGTTTTATTGCACAGAGGAAAAATACTTTTTAATTGCAAAAAAGAGAAGTTCATCGATAATATAAAGAATTCTTAATAGCATTTACTAACGTCAATTTTATCTAATTTGTTCAATTTTATATTATTAATGGTTTTGTAATATTTGGAGTGGATGTAACTTCTTTGCCGATTGTTTTGTATCGTATTTTTATTATTATTATTTTTTCTTCAATTTTGAAAGTGAATATGAAATTCAATTGATAAGAGCTGCAGAGTAAAGAACTTTCTTAAACTATTCATGCATCCATTATTCCAGCACATTACAAACAATAGCATATAATAAATTACCCAATTAAGGTTGTGTTGGTGAGCATGTGTACGGCATTTCTATAAAATGTATTCGAATATCGCACAATTATCTTTATTTCTATAATAAAATAAGTATCTACAAGCTCCACACGTGAAGTGTATGTACGTGCGCGTGTGTGTTTGCGCTTGCGTGCGCATAATTCTACATATATATTCAATTAAAATTTTATCAATTTTCTTATGTAATCGCAATTTTAACATATATGGATCTTTTCACTGCGCTATTTGTATAGATTTAAAAATAAATAAAATCCATTTTATCTACAAGCAATTCATAAACACCATTGTGATCTTAAAACGAGTTACATAGATAATGAATTATTTTTAATTCCAAGCTTCTACATATAATAAACGGAATGTAAAAATGCAAATGTATGCATTTAAAATTCAAGTCTTCAACTTTCGATCTAAATTATCATTTATTATGTTGGGAAATTAATTTGCGCTCAAGTAAGCCACAATATTTAGACATTTTAATGGCCAGTACGTGTTTTAACACATAGGCTACAACCATATTTTCCTTTAAAACTAAAAGGCCGATGTCCTAGAAAATACCAAGGTATGCTGTTTATTCGAGTGCAAAAAAAAAAAAAGAAAAGAGAAAAAAAGAACTGGTACTGGCTATATAGTGTCCTAGCAAATAATAATTTTGAAGTGCGGCATTTATTTAATAATAAAAATTTACAGGCGCTAACTCGCATTTCGCATACGTGTTTTTGTTCGCCCTAGGCAATGTGCGAAACACCTAGGCTTTGCACACATTTGTTAAACATTGGATGCACATTCGCTAAAAGAAAACTAACTCAATATAAATAATAGGTATGCCACATAACGAACGAAATGGCGCAGCAAGAATTATAGTTTCGGAAATGAAAAAGAATAGATTTGTAATGATGCATTTTCTACTTTTGAAGAATCTCTGAATATAATGAAGAGAGAGAGAGAGAGATAAGTGAAAGTCAATGCTGCGAATAAAGTTAAAAACTGTAAAGAAAAAGAAGCAAATTGGTGGAATACGTAAATTCATTGTACTTGAAGAATATTCGCGTGCTCTTTTATTTTGTGAAATTGATGAAATGTTCTTTGTTCCTCGCATCTTCTTTTTTTTCGTCTAAGGTACGATGAATTGTCTGCGAAATGCCAATAATATGACGATTATCTATGATTTTCATGACGGCAATACTATAAAAGCCTCTGTAAGCCTGCGAGTCCCAATACATTATTCCGAGTTAAACTAACTTGAGAATTAAATTAAATTATTCATTTTAAAAATTATCAGACGCCTCAAATCTAAATAGCACCTTACATCAGGCTTTTTCGAGTGAAGCAACCAATTCAATAAGCGGTAAATCTCAGAATTTTTACTGACTTTATAAGTCTCTCTCTCTCTCTCTCTCTCTCTCTCTCTCTCTCTCTTATTTCATTTTATTTTTATTTTTCTTGTTTTTTTGTTGTTGTTCTTGCTCTTTTCTTTGCTTTTGTGGCTTACATATTGTACGAATATAGTGCAGTGTTTGTATGGAGAGAGGCCGACTAGATTTTTACTTTGAAATTGTACCGTTCTTTTTTCTTCAGCCGATCCTGCATTCCCAAGATACATTTTTCTTATATAGACTATAATTATTAAAATAGTTGTTATCTGGAATTTCTTTCGAAATATTAAATTATAGTAATAATATGTAAAGTGTAGTTCTGTGTGCGTCTGGCTGTGCGCGTGCGCGTGTGTTTGTACAGCACATACGCATGCGCGTTCGCATCGCTCAAATAACGACTAATGAAGCTAGTGTGATAATTGTGGCCACATTATACACACACGCGCGCACGCAGAGACACATATATATGTATATAGAGAATTGAAATGGAATGGCTATATTTATATAAAGGCCCGTTGATTTAAGCGGCCAGCGTATTCCAAGTGATTTTGTTGCGGAAAAAGTCTGTTAATTCGTGCTCTATTGAAAAAGAAAAGAAGAAAAATACGAATTGTCTATTACATCGTATAACTATCCTGAGAAGCGCCGCGTTACCTTTTATTCACCTGTTGAAGTACATGCACTTTTCATTCCAGCGATTCCATCCCTCGTTTTTTTTTTTTTTTTTTTACAGTTTGGACTCGTTGGGATTTAACAGCGCGCAGCTTTTAGTCTCTCTTGGTGCTCGGTTTGCAACAAGTTGGCTGGATAAATCACTAGCAGCACTGATAGCCGGCTAAATCATTTAATGGACAAGCGAGGCTGAAGCTACGTTTTTCTATTAATAAATTCCTGCGAAAGTGCAAAATCCAGGTGCGCGCGAGCTTTTTTCAGCCTCCAGATTTAATTAAACGATATTAAAGGTGGGGAGAGGGGGGAGGGGGGTAAATAGTTTCATCGGCCGGGCGTGTAAGAGCTTTCACGTTATGATAAATAAAATAAGCTTGAATTTTTTCACTATCTTTGTTCGAGTGGATATCAATTTAATTTCCCCGAGCCAAACGAATTTAATATCTAGACTGATAAATTATGTTTTGTTTCTCCTGAATTAATTATTTACCTTTAATTCCCCAAGTGCCTCCGCGTGCAATATATCTCATTTCGCATTTGCACGTAATTTACATTATTTTTGTATTATAAAATTTAGTGAATTCCACGGGGTAATAAAGATATGACAAAACGTTCACCGGAAGACACTTTGATTTACTTGCTCACTAAAGAAATCTCTATTTAGTGCCATTTTATATGTCATAAAAGATTTAAGTATTATAAATATTTTTAAACGGCCTCGAGTGCTTTAAGCTCTGCCGAAAGACAAAGAAAAAGGTGAGTTTGGGTGAAATTAATTGACGCTCTGGGAGCAAAAGGTAAATGCCGAATTTCAACTAAACTTGAAGATATCCTTTATCTACAATATTAAGCACACGTTTGGAAATATTTTAAATTTCAGGTAATATCCCGCTCGTTTTCTAGCAAATTTTTCTCAGCAAATTTCATCGTAGGAGGAGGAGGAAAATCGCTCGATCAAGTCATTATAAAGAGGGAAAGGCAAAAATCCTCTTATCTCCGTCAAGATTTTTCGCAAAACATTATCGAGCAAACGTACGGTCCTCATTCGAGGAGCCTTATAAAACTAATTTTATTATAATATTTTTACAAGACACTTTATATTTATGCCCACATTTAATGTTTTCTATATCTCCTTGAGCTTCTATTACCATCAATCAAATAATAACGCGATGGCACTAATTTATAAGTCATTCATTTTTTCAGAAATCTTATATACACAGGTGAGATTTATAAATACGCTAAAGTGCAATTAACTTAATAATTTGTCTAATTACCTGCAACATTAATAATTGCCTGCCATTAATAAAACCCAATTTTACATTAATTTAACTATGGAATACATCGAGCCGATCACTCCAAACTGTTTACATTACACAATATTTGCTTTTTACGCAGCTCATCTCTTTGTGCATTCTTGACGAATTGCGCTCTTATATTCTTTAATCTTGATCTCTGAATGATTTTTAAAATGTTACAGTCGATACCTTTCTAACTGAAAATTGCCGGCGCTCGATCGCTTCTTCACATTCTCGTTTTACAATTACTAACTTTGCCTAATCAACGATCGACACTTTTTTCTTTTCCCTTCTTTCTCTTAATACAACAATACAACTGCATCAAATAAAATATCCTCAATTTCTACTTTAAATAATACATATGAATTTTTATATGAATTGGGCCATTGCTGTTGAATTATTACGGGAAAGCAGATAAATTGCAGGACTATGATGCGTCTGAGAAACATTGAAAAGAAAAATTGCTTAATCGTTAATTATTAAGTGAGTTCTGTTTGTGAAGAATTATTTAGATTATTTCAAATGAACAGAGTCATAATTCGAAATTGACTCTTTCTAATTCCTTTGTTCCACGCGTCCAAACTATCAGAGGATTATACGAAAAAATTATAGATATTTTTATTTTCATAGACGTACTGATGCAGCAAAATGCACTTTAATAAATCCGCAATCTGACAATTGTCATAGTTCACTTTAATTGGCAAAATTTTCTCGCATAGTAGGGGTTTTTTTTATTTTTACTCCACTTGGATATCAGCTAACGCTGCTTATAAAAAAAGTAAATACCATTACTTATAATATATATACACATATATATGCATATATATATAATTAACATTGACAAAGTAAATTTCTATTTAATAATCCATTGAATCAATTTAAGGTTTGATAATTCGTCTTATTATACTGCCATCTATCGGTTCACCTCGTAATTTGAGAAATTAAGTTTACCGTCTGTTAGTCATACAGAATGTAGTTTTGTTTAATTACAACGTTTTTCAGAACTTTGTCGTAATTACAATTCGACAGATATAATTTATATTAATAGATAAACAATAATGAATAATTCAAATAAGCACATACCTATTAAGGCAGTATATCATATTTTTATTTGCATACGAAACAAAGATAAACAATATAATTTTGTCAACTCACTATCAATGCGGAATCTCGATGTAACACGACAATATTATTGTCGTCAATGTCTATTCAGAAATAAAAATCCATCAAAGTACGTTGAAATAATGCAATTTAAACAAATTCTATCAAAAGCCATATTGGATTTATCAGTCAATCAACTAATTAGTCGCAACCAAATTTTACACGAGATTAATATCAAGCCCAAATTAATTACATTGTTAGATGTACATAAATATTTGTGTCGTCAAATACTCCAAGCCCTCTTACGTTATCGGTAAATCTCATTTTCCAAGATTTATAGAGATAAATGAAGCTTATACTCTGCCCGTTTGCCTCACTCATTTATAGACAAAGATCTGCAAATCTCTCTCTCTTTCCTTCTCGCTTGTAAAATCATAATCACACGCTTGTGAGCACAAAATTCTTTTAACGACTCAGGTGCTACGCCATAATCACTTGCTCAATTCGCCAACTCGTGTGCATCCGATTGTACAGAGGCTGCATGGATTAGAAAATTGACTCGACCCAAGATTACACTTACACATGACTTTAACTGACGAGATTTTCCTAAATAGACAGATCTACAGAGATCTGTATTTCTCTATGCTAATAGAAGGAGACAAGGCATCTTTTAATTTTTCACTTTGACTCAACTTATTGCTTCTTTATCGAGAAATTCCTGTTCATTCAATGTAAAAAGACATTTTATAAGCAAAGACTTTAAATAATAGCGTGAATGAGTCTTTTCGATAAATGTGTATTTTCATTTTGATACAATTTTCATTATGAATCCAGATTATTTCAGAATTCTTAAAAGGTATAATGTTAATACAAATGTAACAATTTTTTAATTAATTAAAATCCGTTATTTTATCTTAATTGAGTACATTTTATTCTAATAAGAACTGATGTACAAATGATTTTACGATTGAATCTTCGATAAAACATATTAAATTATTATTATCCATTTACGTTCAAATTAAATTTCCAAATTCCAATATCTTATTGATTATGTACTTTATTTTAATATATTCGAAAGTATTTTCTCATAATGTTTATTATCTAATTTTTGATTGAAACTTGATATTACTCCATACATTTCCCGCTGCTCTAATTCTCGCTCTAACATTAATTATATAATTTCATTATATTTACCGATATTCATTACATTACAATTAACTAATCTCATACACTTCCCTAAAACACTTTATCTTAAATATATTCAGCTCATTTTGTATTTTCCTTAAGTATACACATACATATATATATATATATATATATATATTTATATGTATTTCGCATTCTAATAATAGAATATATATATATATATATATATATACTATTGTCTGCTGAGAATTTCACTTTCAAATCATATCAATGATTGCAATGCAATTGTTGGTCACATTAGTAAAATAAATAAATATTGGTGTGCCGAGAATATTGAAATCATATATCTTGCAAAAAATTGAAGACTAATAATCTTGTGATATAAATCGGCCATAAAAGCAGTCTAATCAATTTTTGTTTTTCTTATATTTGTAATTCTTTTATATCATTTTTTATAACTCAAGGATAGTTAATTTAAGTATTTTTACTGCTCATAATTGGAGCTTTATTATTATTATTGTTTACTATATTATTTATGTATAATGAATAATAACTGGTATTGTTTTGAAAATTATATTATTTGTATTACATTCACTTGTGTAATTTGAAATAATTTTAATAAGGAAATTAATAGCACTTGTGTATATTTTCACTATATTTAAATAATTCTTAATTTTTATAATTTTTCCTCTTTTTTCATTATAAATAAATAGGGGCGGGGGAAGTTCACGTTCCAATATAAATAAATAAATGAAGTTTGAAATTGGACTCCATTCAAATTATGTAATGCGATATTATGTAATATTATGTAATGTAAACAGTTTACAGTAATCGACTTCGTTCAACTTTTTTTTACTCCAAACTATTGATTTATATTAGTTTCTTAATGCCAGCTTGATCCAATCAACAAGTTAATGTAAAATCATATATTTTAAATTTAATTCGAGAACGTATATTTAATATAACGGAGTAGCTTGATAAATAAATATATTCTAATATATCGTTAATACGTCAAGTGCCTAAAAGGAACGATCTTTATAAACATTTTTCATTATCTTTGCATTGGACGTTCTTCGCATTCAAAATAAAAGAAATTTTTAAATAGAAATATTTTTAAATAAATTACTTTGACGTTCATTATACGTGAATTCAAAGGAACCACACCGATAGTTCAACAAAACTTGGATATTTTTTTGTCCAACTTTTTCCCATTCTTATGTAAAAGTTCTGAATACTTTAAAAGTCGCAAAATCATTTATAAAAGCGTTTATAGAATTATTTTAACGTTTTTGTATTTTTTTTCTTTAATTAAGCATCTACTCATATTAATGACTTTCCGACATGTTTAAATTTTTCTTGCAAACTTCGATAATAGCTTCAAGATTTTTCAAAAAATAATTTTGTATAATGATATGCTTGTCCCATAAAGTATCGGATGACATGTTATTTTAGCATAAGTGGCTGTATAATGCATTGAAATGTTTGTTAAAATAATTCTTCGGTGGATCACTTTGGTTTTCTTTGATTAATTTACTTCGATTACAATTAGATTATTCGTAGCTACGTAGCTGAGTACTTTGAAGTTATCATATAAATTTAAGTTAAATTAAATTTAGTCTAAGAAATACTTTTACAATCTATGATATTGTAATTCTGAAATATTGAATAGACTTGTTTCATATAGAAGCATATCGAAAGAAAATATAAATTCGCATGTACTCTTTACACTACCAAAGCAATAACAATAATGCCCTGAATAATATATATATATGTATATGTATGTATGTAGGTATTAATAAATAAATAAAGTCCTTGAAAAGTGCCTATGTGCATACGAATACGCGTACGAATATATTTCTAAAGTCTTTAGATCGCCATAAGCGATAAATGGGCCTTAATGCGTTATGACTTATCATTTTCTCGATGGAACGGGGGGGCGGGGGATTTAAAAGGGAGATAAAAAGTAGTCAAGAGTGCTCGATGAGATTAGCTTATTATTGGTGTTGGGTGATATTTGCGCGTAGAGAAGCAAGTGAGAGAACAGCAATACAATGGGAAGGCCAGCCTAAGTAGGAATAATGAGCTCGGTAGATGTTAAATATTAGTGTGGTGGATAGATTTTTCCGGGCGTCATCGCATTAAGATGATCGCCGAGACTTTGTACCAATTTGGCCGAGTCTGGCGCGTCGAGCAATCGAGCAAAGGAGCGTGTCGCTATCAATGGCCAATAATGACGATAATATCCCGATAAAGGCTCCGTAGCACGAGATATCGAGGCTTGATTGTCGATTCAGCGAGAACGTCCCGACGCACTTATATGCATTTAAACATGGCTTTATACAAATTAGCATAGAGTTTCGCTCGGGTCAGGAGGAAGTAATGGATTGATGAAGCGCTCGTTACGTCTGTTTTTATGCAACAAGTGCCGTTGGCGTGATAACAGTCATCGTACTTGTAGGCACAGAGCCGAGATCGATCAGATTACTCTTGGCTACGCGCGCCCGAGCGCACTGCAATTTTCGTGCGAACGCTATCCTCAAGCGACGTTACATTTTTTTTATTTTAATTGCTTAAATTGCATTGGAGATAAAATTACCGGCCGATATCGAGATATTATCTATCGGCCTTTTTAAATCCTCGAATGCGGCATTCGACTCGCCTTACTACTACTACCACCAGCTTTTAGGTTAGCCATTCGTTACTTTGAAGAATTACAAAATATTTGCAAATGCCTTTTCACGAAAACTCTCCTCCCACATACGCGCACTCTTGCATACGCGCGTGTGCTCCTTTAATCGTAGCGCTCAAGTTATTAGACGAATAATTCTTAAATAAAATAACTTAACGAATTATAAAACTTATCGAATAAATATATAGGAGTGAGATTTAACGTTCAAAATAATTTAGTACTCGTGCTCCAAAAGTGTCCTAATAAAGCTATAAGTTTTTATACAAACTGCGATTGAAGAAGGTCCGAGAAAAGATTTGTAATCTCGTTTAATCTGTTAGTTTAATTAGAGAATCGCAGATACATATTGAATGATTTGAGAGATATCAAATATGTTGGGAGAGAAGTATTTCGATTAACGCCCCCCGAGCTTCATTAAAATATCCGTATTGCAATATGTTTCATGATTCATTTGTGGGTAACGGTAAGGAGGAGCGTCGTCGGAAAATATCGGAAAACTCGGAGCTGATCGAGAGCTGACCAATTGGATCTTGAAATGGAACAATCCCATGCTAAATTCACGAAACGAAGCCGATATTTTACCATTGCCGTGCAAGCCCATCGAGACCTCGAATCGCCCATACTAAAGTAAACCACACGGATATTTGTGTGTGGAATGGAAGAGAGCGAGAGAGATATTAAAAGAGTCCTGAAACGTGCGCGCGCAAGCTTTAAGAATATGCGCCGCAACGAGAAATGCACAGAAACTTCTCATCTCTTTCCTTTTATACGCCTTCTCTTTAGCACTACATTGCCGTATTACTACTACCACTACTACCACTACCACACTACTACTACTAATGCTGTTGCTGCTGTTGCTGCTGCTGCAGTTCGCTTTTAACGCTTTAGAATTAGCCTTGAAAACATAATGATATTAAAACAATTTCTTTTACCGCTATTTAAATCGTTATCGAGACAATTTATGCTTCATAAAGTTGGTTCCGAATGATACTTGGAGGTGTGCTTTATGTTCATTATGTATCGAAATAAATAAAAAGTATCTTATTTTTTAAAGCTCTCGGTACCTTGTGAAAAAATATCGAGTACATTATAATTATAAGCTTGGTATTGTAAATTTATTGCATTCGCAATTATATAAATAGATTCGCTCTAATGTTCTTCAAAATATCTCATTCGTTAAAAAGAACAAAAAACCAACTTTTCCGAGTCGTGATTTTCACATTAAAAATTTTTTTTTTAGCAACAAACACATGTAACACTGTATAATATTATGTATAATATTACGTATTCGATACGATTATGCAGAATTTCTCAACTGTCTTAATTGTATGCAAAGTATTAAAGGACTTTTCCTTAAATCCATCATATGGTACGCGCGCGTGTGTGTGCGTATGTTCCGACATAATGTCTCTAGATATTTTCACATTTATTTTAATATAGTTTAATATAATAAAATAACGTTGGAGCGCGTCATCGCGGCTCAATTTACAGTGAGATAAGGGACATTTTATAATGTTCTAAGCTCCATATCTCGAGCAAATCACGTTAAAAGCCATTTTAACGGCAGGCAATGCACGTATTAATAATAAGAAAGGCGGTATTCTCTAAATCACATTTCACGTAGAGAGAGATTGCGTCCAGCGAGCAGTTTGCAGTTTAAAATGTAATCCGAAATTGATGATTTCACTACGAAGCCTTAATGCCGAGAATCAAAGTCCGCTCGGCAATAATTATAAATAATATGTATGCAAAATATATGGCCGAGCATTATAGTAGTGGAAAAAGTGCGCGGGGTACCGTATATTCCTCCTGCCTCTATAATTTCAACTCCGAGACATTCATTTGCTCTCTCTCTCGGAGGCTGTGCATCATCCTGTAATGACTACATCTAAAAACGCCCCCTACCCGTAATCTCATAAGTACTCGATCCAGTTGTAGGCAGTGCTAATCTATTAATAGATACAAATCCCCCGTGTAATTATGACTTTCATCGTGAGCGTATGCTCGCGGGCATTTTTCACAATTAAACGCGCAAGAAAAGAGATGTAATTTGGTAGTCGGAAAGTCTCGCCGTTCCCTCACTTCTAATCAATTTCATCCTCTTATTTTATGCTAATGCCAATAATAATAATAGTCCAGTATTGGGTATTGGGGGGAGGGGAAAGGAATAGCATTATCGACGGAAATAATTATTAATAAATCAATAAATTCTGCTAATAAATGCTACTTTGAGTGATATTATAATGGCATGGAGCTTAATGGGGATAGGATTTGAAAAAATTTATAAACTTCTTTTATCCACTTATTTGAGAATGTGAAATGGTGACGTAAGATTTTCCTCTTCCTCTTCCTCCTCTTCTTCTTCTTCTTCTTCTTTCCTTTTTATTCCTTTATGAGGCTGGATAGCAAACTTAATTTATAACGAAGCGTCCTTCACCATTAACAAGGCGTTTAATGTATTAAGGGCGACTTAACGATTTTTCACAATACTATTGCAAAAATCAATGAATCATCGTTATACAAACATTTCCAAACATGCACAATCGCTTTAAATTAATGAAGGACATTATTTGAAGGTGAACCAAGATAATTTCATTAGCAACGATCGTTAAGATCGCAAAGTAAATTCATAAACCATTGATTAAATAATGAATGTCATTTTGAAAGGCCCAAGTATAAAATGTGTGTATATCTCATAAGTTTATAAGCAAATTATCGTAATTGTAAGTTGGATTATTAATAAGAGCGATAGCTCGTAAATTGGAAGTAAGCTATTCAAGAAATGTTTTCAACTAGAAATACAAAATATTGACGTAACAAATCAACGTGACATTACAAGGATAATGTGACGATCCAAGTCTCAATTAATAATTGTGCCCAAATAAATAGTTTAACAGTAATTCACCAATCATTCACGCAAACATATTGCTATATATATCTATTATTATAATTATTATAAATGTATGGATTTATCACTGGATATGTCGATTACACTCGTATAAAACGGAAGAGTCTGTTAATTTTTAACGTCTTTTTATTACCATTATTATTATCATTTTTGTTGTTGTTGTTGTTATTATTATTATTATTATTATTTTCGTAACATATTAAAAAACTTGGGTGTTGTGATTTAATTTAATGTAATTATTGCTGCGCTTGTATGACGAACTTCAGCCGCTGTACAGCCAGTAGCATCTCTGTCTGCACTGTTCCCCGGAGTTTTTGTAATCTGAAATGTAATGAACGCTCGTGTCACTGTTAAATAGTAATATTAACGAGAGACATCGGACTAATTGAATTCTTAAGCTTGGTAACGAGAGGAGCTGAGGGCTATTATAGGCTCAGTTGTCTGTGTGCGAGACGATGGAATTGAGGGCCGCGAGGGAAGTTTTACGTAGACACGACTAATACTAAGCTGCCACGAGTTTCCCGCAATTAACGGGAATTAATAAAAGTGAGATTGATATATGAGATCGTGTCCTCGTTACTATTAAACTAATGCAGTTTCGTGGCATGTAAAGTTACATGTAGGATTCTAACAACAACCTCACTGACCAGTGCAGCGGGTTGAGCCGAGGGAGAGAGAGAGAGAGAGCAAACTTGCATACAACTTTTATCCCATCGGTATTCTTATTCCGATTGGCCTTCGTTCTCCCGACGTAATGTCACTTTATCAACTAATTCGGATAGATCGTGGCGACCGAATAATTCGAGGGGAGTAAAGTATCCGTGACTTTGCTTGAAATTCATTTGATAATGTTATAATCGAAAGATTGAATTGACGTGGAGATATCTCGTGAAATTAAATTGATTATCATAGCTTACGTGAACTAATGAGCATTTGAAAAATGAATGAATAACTCACTTTTGCAGTCTTTCAAGCAGTCGCTCAGTTTCTTTTTGTTGTCGTCGGCTTTAGCTGTAAGAATTCAATATTAATTATTACTTTTTTTTTATTTCAAATTTGAATGGCAGGTTAATATAAAATTATGTTCATGTATGCCTGTGGTTTGGGTGGTTGTTGCGTGTGTGTAATTGTGTGTGAGCGTACCAAACAACACGCAGAATACTACTAATGTCATTATTATTAAAAACTTCATTGTGAATTGGCAATGTATGGAGAAGAAAATTAACGAAAGAAAGAGTTTCAAATTTTGAGAGACGAAAAACTTTAAACTATTCCCAAAATGTAGCCGCCTTTATATAGTAAAAAATTACAAATACGCGATAAGAATCGTAACACTTCAAATAAAAAACACGTTTAAAATGATTAGCAGCTGCATTTAATTTCGTCAGTCATTAAATTTTGTAAACAGGGCTATTAAATCACGGTAGATAATGCTATTATTATTACATGCGACACTCCAATAAAATATTAAAAGAAATTATAAAGCCCAATAATATTTATGAAGTCGGGCTATTATTTGTTTAAAAGTCTCGTTTATTGCGTAGCAAATACCAAGAATTAATTTCACGTCGAATGTTCAAATATTTCTGTTTAAATATCATTACAAATTTTTCCTAATGTTGAATTATAATACACATTTATTCACTCTTCGTATATATATATATATATGTAAAATAAAAAATAAGTTTTAGAAATGTAATTGAAACATAAAGTGTATACTTCATATTTCGAAATTATAACTTGACTCTTTATAACTTCAATACAATTGCAGTATCTGTACATACATACATTCGGACCATCAATAACCATTTTATATGTGCTTTATATACTTCTCTCTCTCTCTCTACATATATATATATTTTTTTCTTTATTTTACCACATTACACTACATACCTTTATAGATTGCAATAAACTTTGTAAATAACTACTATTGCTTTCATTATTGCTAGTGCTACAAATTGTTCATTTTTTCGAAAATCAATTTTCGCGACACATAATTACATATCTTTGTCTAGTAAAACAAGTAAAATATGTCTCTTTCAAAACTTTAACGTAAAAATCTTTTCTCCCAGTTAAAATGATTTTTATAAAATAATGAATTTGTCTCATTACAAAGATATAATTTAGAAATAAAATGTTTTTATTGTTATACATAGTTCGAGTTCATGCATATACATGCTCGTGTGCAAGTCTCGATCAATTAATTGAATCGCAATAAAATAATGCAATTTCTTTATTTTGCATTATAAATAATACTGGTGAGTAGGTTATTTATTTGAGTTTCGAGTTCGAGACAAGTGAAAACTTAGTTGGAAATGTTGGAAAAACATTTTTTTCATCCCTCACCATACCCATTATAATTTACTTTTATATTTTCCGTTATAAGCAATCCCTTATTTTGGTGCATATAGAACTCTTATTAAAATAAATCTACGACTCGTGTAATTGACATTTATTCGATATTCTACATATCTCACTTTCGCCTATGTAGTTAACATTAGATGTTGACGAAAAATGACGTCATTTTTATTGTTAAGCTATTTTCAATTTCCAAGTAATTTCAAAAATTGTTCTTATACGTTATTATTGTGAGTGACGTTATAATATCATTGCAAGTAAAGTTATTACATGTATCGCACTATTTCTGATTAATGTATACTATATGCTTATTATAGCATATATTGTTGAAAATTATTTAAAACTTTGATATTCACGTAAGCTTCTTGGCGTATTGTATACTTATAAATATAAAATAATTATACGATAATTGTTATTATTTCATTTAATGACAACAGAAGTCGTCGTTATTCTTAAAGGATTTAAAATTTATAAAAAGATTTTAGTAATTTATTCATTCGATATAAATAATTAGCGATTCGGATATTAATATTTCGATGATAATTAACTATATCATCTTTACGTTTTTTTAATTAAATGTCTCTCTATGTAGATTATGAAGATTTGAGTAAATTCAGAATTCTTTATGAGCCGAAAATTATTATTTTGTAAAGACAATATGCATATATATATACAATTTATAGGAAATATTATGATAGGAATAATAAAACGATAATAATGCATCTATGAAATTTAATTGGACTGTAAAGTAAGGTAAAATAAAGGATACTCGTCTGGAGAAAAAGAGGGATTTAAAGATTAGATTTTAACTGAAACACGTTCCATTAGTATTTATATATATATATATATATATATATATATATATATATTAGTGTGTATGGGCGGAGTATATGTGATCAGTTGTTTTCCGTGTTATTATGGCATATTTGGGTTACATTTTACTTGTTAGAGTTACACAGTTTGTGGAAACATTATGACTGCTCAACTCATGCACAGCAAATATTCTTGCATTAAAGAAGGCCGCACATTATGTTATCCTATAGAAAAATTTCATCGATGAAATGATGCAATGATGAATTAAATGATTGACAAACTCGAAATTACATGGAATTCAGATACATATATTTTTTTTTTTTGCAAAAAAAATTTGAACAATTTATATAAATCAAATTACATTTATATGCGTTAAGGCTGATTCATATTTATGAATTCGCATATTCTTCTGCACTCCTCGATATTTCTAAAAAAAAAAATAAAAATCATATCATCTAGTGTTCTTTGCATTTTTCATGTGATTTAAATTAAATTCTAACTAAAACAATATTCTTAGCAAAGTAGTTATTTTACTGTAAAAGCTATTACCTATCGGCCGTATAAGAAGTAACAGTCGGCCCTACATTTTTCCAGAAACGATGGATCGAATTCTGAAAGTTGCAACAAAATATAAATTTAATACAAATAGACATTAAATTGCGTGTAATTGCTATTCATTGGTGTTTGATTCTATCGTGAGAAGAAAATTCTTGAAGATTCTTTTGTGCAAACACAGCATCATAAAATTACTCACATAAAGAAACTAACTATTCAATTTCCTTATTTCCGTCATTAATATTTAAAAATACTAATATCGATGACTTATGTGACAATAATAACAACGATAGCAACAATAAAGCAACGTAATATAATAATTATTGTATCATAAGATTACTTATAATAAAAAAGCTTAAATTACAAAATAACGTTTATTCCTTTTTCAATATTACTTTCAATAACTTTTAATCGCTAAAATATTAATAATAAAAACTACGAAAGAAATGATCGATAAAAATAAATGCTTATAAATGTAAAAAAAAAAAAAAATTAAATGGCAATAATAATAAAATAAATTTTATACCATTTCAGCACATTATAATAAAATAGTATTAACAATAACATTATTTTATGAAAAAGGCCAACATTGAAATTCGTTAAGACAGAAATTAAAAGTAACATTAAGGCTATTAATAACATAATTAAATTAAATAACTGATAGAGTATTCGGTAATGATAGTGTAGAATAAAAAAAATGGGCCTCTTAATACAATCGAGTGCATTGAATTGAATTCGACTAAAAATCGTAATTAGCATTGTTAATATTATGAGGAACAATATGTTGTAACTACGAGCTCCAAAAGACAATTACAAAGCAATTTGAGAACATCTATCGTACTCCAGTCTAATAAATCTAATAAATCTAACTAATCCTTTATCCTTAATAAAACATATTGAATTCTTCTTAAATTCATATTAAAACTCAACATATATACAATTCTTTCACTCTTTATATGCATTCCTTCTTCCCTCTCTATTCCTTTTCAATTAATTGTGCAAAAATATTGACATTGTAGTTTACAGTTCTATTAGAACGTCACAAAGCTATAATTTATTAAACGTAAAAATAACGTCAATAAATCATTTATGTGCATTGTAAAAAGTGAAAAGCTAAGGTGATTTTCATTTTTTTGATTTTGTTTTTGTTGAATGATTTTGTTCAAAATGTCTCGAATGTATAAAAAAAATAAACGGATTTTTAATATAATAATAATCTTTTTTAACTAACTTATAAAAATTATCCCCGTTAACTGTTAGACTTTATAGTACTAGAAAAAAATGTAAGTCTAATAATAATAATAATAATCTGAAGAATCCGTGATCTAGAAAAATTTTTGAAAGAAAGAGGAGCACTATTAAATAATTGTTAGTGAGTCATATTTTTAAAGCTTCAAGCTTGTTTTGTTCAACTTGGCTTGCAACCTTGATGAATATAATTTTCCAAGTACAATAAACATAAGGCCAATTTGCTTTAATATTAATTCGTTTCGTTTAACAGTGATTCTTCATAATAAAATAGTATTGTAATAATAATGTGGTATGATTATAATGTTTGATTCTTTAAATTAAACGAATATTTAATATTTTACATTTTAATGTTATTTTATAATATAATATATAAAGTATTTTAAATCAAACGAAAAGCAATTATTTCTGTGTGCTATGCAAATCATCGAAAGCTCATAGTCATTAATAATAAAATTACGAGTTCATGATATAAAAATTTATAATCTTTTATAATATAAACTTGTCGACGTACGAAAATATTTTTATAATATTTAATGTAATTTTAATGTAATGTTATAAAGTTATTGGTACTTAAATTTTGTTTTAAATTGATTTAACTTCAAAATTTTTAAATAACGCTTGAAACAAAATTTTTTGAAATCTAAGATTAATATTCCATCATGATTCTTGTTAATTACTAAATTGTATTTAAGAAATTGTCATGAAAAACAAATTTTATTCTATAATAACACACGGCTAATTCACATTCTATAATAATATCTACTAATAAATATTATATAAATATTATAGACTTTTGTTATTTTACGAACACATTATGGCCGTTATTTTGTAAAAAAAAAAAAAAAAATTGTCTATATATTTTACAAGATAGGGAGGAAATATATTTTAATTATATATTAGTATTTGATATTGTTATGTAGCCAATGCTTTTAAACAAAAAACGAAAACCAAAACAGAAAAACGTGAATTAGAACTAAACTCGTGTATTTATGTTTTTATAAGCTTTAAAGCCACCTAATCCCTTAAAACCTAAATGTTATTTCACTTTGAGCAAGTAGCTAGGTATTAAGTTGTACCCCGAATCCTTTTTTAATTTAGCATGAAATTGGGAGAATATATATCATTATAAATATGCAAATATGTTTTTAAAGTAGTATTATAAGGTCTTACGTAGGCAAGCATTTAGGCATCCTGCCAATTTCTCAGCATCATAACATTCTGTGGGTAAATTTTAATAAGAGATTAATAAATAATCGATACTTTATAGAGAAATTAATTAAATGCGTACCAATGAATGTAAAATAGAATACAACCAAAACTAAGAAAACCAAGTAATTCATTTTTAATGCTATCTTGCGTAACGAAAAATAACACTGATTAAAATTTTTTCGAGCTTTATATTCAAATCGAAAAGCGTATTTATGTTAGAAGATATCAATATAATGTGAGTATATGATTACACGAAACTACAAAAATTAAATAATAAAAGTATTAGAAAATTAATTATGATGAATTTATAGCTTATTTGTACAATTTCAATATTTTCCTATAAAATCAATAAAGATAACACGTTATTTTATTACTTAATTTTAATTTAATATAGCATTAATGTATTGCAAATATTACTAAATTGAATTGAATAGAACTAGACTCAAATCAAATTTCATAAATCATAATCTCATATTATCATCATAGGTCGTGTTTATTTTTCAATAAACAATGAAAGGCGATAAATTATAAACAAAAAATATTCAAATGACAAGTATATCAATAACAAGTATATTAATAATTTATGCATTGCACAAAAAAAATATTGTTATTACTTTTATTAAAATAACAATTAGTTGAAGGAAAATTAAAGCATTGGCTTCTCATCTCAGATTTGTATAAGTTTGCACATATTTTCAGATATCCACATAAAATGTATGAAAATAAACTCAAGATTATACAAATATTAATTATAATCATTAGCAATACCAACATAATTGTACAATTTTCCAAAACATTAATAATCAGAAATGCAGTGCCCTCTAGAGACTCATTTAATAAAGTTATAAATAAATTATAACAGATAAGGCGAAGAATAAAATAATAAATCGGCAAGATTGGTCACCTAAACCTCAATCTCTTCTTTTGGCTTCAAAGGAAATATAACAACTTCGATTAATTCAATTTGTGACGTTGATATGATAAAAGTAATCCAGATATATTAAAAAAAAAAAAAAAAAACCTTAAAGATACGGTTACACTACAACAAATACATTTTAAAGCATAAATTTTAATTCGAAGAAAAAATAATTTTTAATACCAGCAATTTTACGGTCTTAAAAAGTAAAAATAACTTTTTTGAATAGATATGTTATTTAAAGTATAATTATTAAAATGATTAAAATTTGTTTGTAAAAGCCTTTGGAAATAAATTTAAATTTATATGATTAGAATTTTATTGAATTTTTTTTTCTTTTTTACGAATTACATAATATTTGTTGTATTTTGAGTATTTACCGAAAACTCTATTATGCTATTATAATATTATATAATGTATAATAATTTAAGTGATTTTATATAATTTAACTGACTTAAATATACTATGTGAAGGATATTATTTTTTATTTCTACTTTAAAAATAGCTTTATTATTATTTTTACGTTTTACAATATTTGTTTAATGACGGCAAATTTTTTTTCTTCTTTTTTTCATTTTCATAATATATAATGGAAAAGGTAAAAAATAATATACAATGAAATAGATCCGTTCTACTTCATTAAATTAGGGTCGTAAGTTTATGCAGCCGATGATGAAAAATAGTGAAGACAGGAAAATTAAAATACAACAATATACTTTATAATACAGTCAATATTATAAATGACAATAATCAATTAGTATAATTTTCTTTTATTAAAGAAATAATATTCGAATAAAGTTAATATATATATATATATATATGGATATGGATATTACAATTCATAGAATAAACTCAAACCTTGAAACCAAATAATGAGAAATTCGTAGAGCTTTGTACGTTAACTTTGCGAGGCAACAAAGTTTGTATAATATTAATTGATAAACGTCGTTTAAAATAAAAAAATTTATTTAATCTACTAAATTTAACTAATGTAATCTGACACTTTCATTCTAATTTACCAAATCATTTTTATTCATCGAGTTTCAATATACGTACATACAAGATATTTACAATTACACTCCATAAAAAGCTACAGGTTTCATGAATATTGAAGCTCTTGAATTAAATTATGATTTAAAGAAAATTTAAAAACTAATCTTCCACAGGAGAACAGACACGAGAATAAAATAAACAGACAATAGAATAAAATGTACGGGGAAAAAAATTTAATCTAAAACTTTTAAAATTTAAAGCCTGTAATGATTAAATAAGACAATTGACTTGTCATTAAAATGTAATTTAAAACAAATTCCTAACACGTGCGAGCACGAGTCCCAAAGATAAGTCTTAAGTAAATCAACAGATCGTCGAATTAACAGTGACGAAACAAGAGAATATTAACAGTATCAACAATAGTTTGCTTTATAACATTGAGTTTTTTAAATTTTCTGCTGCTCAAATATATGAAGGTAAACAGATTTATAAGAAAAAGAATAAAAGAAAGAAAGAAAATCAGTATCGTAGTTTCAAAATGTTTACAAGAAGGAACATCATTTTTCTTAATACCTAAGGATTATTATGCCACTAATCCTGCTTCTTTGGTCATCACAATAATGATCAATGGGAGTGATGTACAACGGAGTGAGAACCCTCGAGGATGTCGACTTTGCCACTTAAAGTTCGGTCGCTTTAACGAATTCTGGTAATTAAATGGTCGATTGTAATGATTATGAATTTTTCCAGTTTCCATTGCGAGAAAGTGCAATTAACGTGATTTGGCTGAGGATTTGCTTAGCGGGCATAGCTCAACGATCTACATTAGCGTAACGATAATTGCGAGAAATAACTTACTTGGCCTTAGCACTTGAATTATTGAAATCTCTAAATAAGTGACGACGCAAGGAATTATGCATTGCAATTTTATGGCAAAATCTGATAATATGATAATACGAAGGAGAGCACAGTCAGATCGACGAATCAAATTAAATTTGCCGATCGTATAATCTCGGCCTGCTATCATCCGAAAAGGCATCGCCAGTTTGCAAGCAAAATATGATTTGCAAATAAATTTGAAAAAATATGCGCATAAATAAGATCGGCCAATCGGTCGGGCGACGATATGGATTATTACGAGGGCAATAATTATCCACAAACATTATTGTTGATAGATGAGATGCCCAAGTGAATATGAAACTGGTTATCGCACTCATTGAATTAGAATCTATAACACGAGTATTATATCCTCTAATAACCTGTAAGTAATTGGCGGCAATGCTTTACGAGGAACAGTTTTCTTTTTTTTTTTTTATCACATAAATAGCAGGTGAACCGGAGAAATACTTTATAGTGGAATTAAATTTTCAAGTCCGAGGCAGCTGTGGTGAGGGTACAATGGTAAATAACTAAAAAATAAAATGTAGTGGCAGATAATAATAATAATAGTAGTTCATACCTAGTTAATTTTAGTCTATTCGTTAATAATTTCACCGTACTTTAATTCACAAAATACTCAGACAATATAATTATAATATAATTAATTGAAACGCTCCCATTCATTGGCCTTAACTTTACATATCCAAAGTGAATCGATGATATTTTTTTGCGGAAGCTATTCGACTGAAATTGTTCAAAAATTATTAGATACATTAAGCCTGTAAAAACAATAGGATTAGTGAGAGCATATTAAGACATAAAATTGAGACAATTATTATCCCATTGAAGAATAATTATTTACAAATTCATATTTACATCCGATTAAATTTATTTCTACAGATTTATCGTGATACATGCATGACGTCAATAAAAACTGCCTTATCGATCATTCAGGAAGTTACCTTTCGACTGAAATCAATATATATTTTATATTATATATTTACAAGTCATAAAAATTATATTAAAAAATGTGGCGAACTATTTTATGCGAGTAAGCTCACTCTCCCTTAATCACTGTGGGTTGTTGCCATGCTGTATCTCACTCTCCTGGCCCTCCCTCACATTCTCACTCCCGCCGTGGCTCCCTTGGTTGATCGCCTCGTGGTTGCCGCCGTGGCTCCCTTGGTTGATCGCCTCGTGGTTCCCGCCGTGGCTCCCTTGGTTCAACCCGTTGTGGTTCCCGTTGTGGTTCCCGTTGTGGCTCACTTGGTTGTTCCCTCCGTAGCTCCCTCCGTAGCTCCCTCCGTCGCTCCCGCTGTCACTCCCGCCGTCATTATAATTCCCGCTCCTTTTCCCACTCCCTTTGCCACCACCTCCAGTTATAATGTCATATCTATTACATTTTTTCGCGCATTTTTTATTCTTCTTCTCGGAAGCGTCTGCAATTTATTAAGCAATGATTTTTTTTTTCTTTTTTAATGAAAGCAATTACAGGCTCCGCTAAAGTATCAATACTATTTGTCATGATATATGCGTGTGCATGTGAATAAATTAATACTTGTAGGTTTTTTTTTTTTTAGCATCTCTTTGAGATGAGTTCGTTTCTTCTGATTTACAACAACATATGTTAAAAACTCAATAAGCATGAGGATTAGTATTCGAGTTGAGCTCGTCTCTTAAATAAGAAAAAGAAAGAAGCGTTGAAAGTTATATTGAAATTGATTGTAAAATCATTTTACCTAAAGCATAGCTCTGCTACTATAATTATTATTATGATTAGTTATTCACAAATACAAAACAAAGAAACGAATAATCCTTCAAATTGCATATTTAATTTAACAATTTATGATTTAATTTTTCTACGAATCATTTTATCTAAAGCATAGCTTCGCCGTAATAATTATTATGATGATTAGTTATTATAATAAATGCAGAAAAAAAAGGAATAATCTTTCGAGTTGCATATGTAATTTCATTTAATTTTCAATGATAGTTTTTGTTTAAAAAATTGCGTGGCAAAATTAATACGCCTCTGCTAATAAAGTATGCGCAATGATTTATAAAAATAGTGATTTACTTTGAGCTTCGCTTCAACTATTTATTTTTCAACCTTCTATTATATTTAATGCAATTTTAATTAAAAAAAAGAAAATCATTTAGAAAGATGTTACGATTCATACAAGTTTCGGTAAGAAATTTCAAATAAAACTTTCTCTTTAATTCTCCAAGTTTTAAGAAAATAGAACCAATTACAAAAACTACCAATGCCAGGCGCATTATGCGGGTGAGATTTTTCTTATTGGCATCTTATTAATTACATTAATAAATAATATTGTTTATCTTACATGCGCATGTTTTCAAACATTGTTCCTTCGACGGCTTGTAATCAGCAACATTTATGCCAGATTTTTTGAGAATCTTGGCATTGGCTTTGCTCGCTAATTTTGAACCGGCTTTATTGATAAGATTTTCAGAAGATAAATCTGGCTTCCTGAATGTATACACTTTTTCGCTGCCTAAAAAAAATTAATGTTTTTAATTATTGACGACTAAGTGAATTTTAGAGCAGTTAAGTAGATACCTTCGATTAAATATACGTCTATTGCGACAATTAAGACGACTATTACATGGAGCTTCATTATTCCTAATATTATGCCCCCCCAAAAACAATAACAACAAGAGTGACTTTACGTTTAATGCACCTTTTTTTAGTATATTTAGAGTAGTTTTTGCTTTTATAGTAATAGCATAAAGTAGAGTGAAAAATGTTCAAGTCTAATGGCACGAATTAGTCTTTAAATTTGACGTTAAGTGCCTTTTAATACTTTTGTTATTCAAAATATTACCCTATAAATAAAATCGTTAAAAAGTTAATTTAATTTTAATATTCCATCGAATGTGCTATGAATCATTAGCAATTACCGCGGAATATTCAATGATATTCAGTCACGCTAGCAGTTTAAATAGAGGACAGTTTAGCAAATAATTTCAAAGAATAACGTAATAAATATTTCATTCTAAATAATAATTCTGCAGACAATTTCAAAGATAATTTATAGAATATTTTAACGAACGGCTCGGACATTTCAAACATACGTCGTCTAAATTATTTTTCAGTGATTGCTTCTTGATTTATTTTACCCGCAATGTAAAATGTTTTTAAAAATCCATGTTCCTTTAACTGTTTCCTTCACCAAATGATTCCAATGAATAATTTTTTGGTAATATTTAATTCCACTCCCCCCCCTCTCTCTCATTCTATATATATATATATATATATATACATATATATGAATTAAACATTTAATTTGATGCTCATGCTCTGTGTAAGTTTATACAATTCTATAATTAATGATAATAGAATCCGTATAAAAATTATTTTAACAATTGCATTAAATATTCTGATATTATAGAATAATTAAAAAACCCATTCAATAGGCTAAACTATAAATGAATGACTTATAAGTGTATAAATAGTTTTATAAGCTTGTGATTTAATTAAAAATTATAATCAGAATGAAAAAACATATTAAATAAAAAAGAACTCAAATAATTAATTATTAACAGTAATAAGTTACAGAGTGGCTCTTTAAAAATTATCCTTAAGGTTCATACTATTCATACTTATATACTAAATTGTAGGGACTTGAGTAGTTTACATGAAAATGACTCGACATTCATCAACTATTCAATCGTAAAACAATAAGAATTAATTAACAATTAATTCGATAGATTTAAGGAAAAAAGTGACACGCTTAAGTATGACTAAGTTTTATAACTACCTTGCACAGAGGTGAGTTATAAAAAAATTTAAATACCTAACGTAAATAGATTATTTAATTTTTCATAATAGAAAGATATATATATATATAACTTTTAAACTAGCTTATTTGTAAAATGAAAAATATAACAACTACAAATAACAATTATTATTTAAATCTTTAAAAAATGTAAACTTTAAAAAAAATTTATAATTATGAATTTTATACAAAATTTCTAAACGGAAAAGCTCCAAATTATCGAAATGAGAAATAAATTAAATGTCACCCTTTAAACAATAAATGTCAGTTCAAATAATTAATGAAATTATTAATGCACTAGAGCGCAGATATTCATGGATTTAAATAATAATAATAAAATCAATAGTTTATATCGGATTTCAGTAAATATTTTTGTTATCGTTAATTTATAATGATTTATTTATTTAATAATTTAGAATAATTATTACGAAACTTAAATTGGAACAAAGAAGAAGTAGAATAAAATTAAGAAACGAAAAATGTAGAATACTACTCTATGAATTAATAAAATGCTCGTATTTGTTGAGAATTTAAGTACACATATGATAAGTACAAATAGATATTACAAGTTTTATTTGTAAAAATTAAAAACTGTATATTCAAAATAGAAAAAATTTTTTGTTAACTGTTACTTGTCA
The DNA here is from genome assembly GCA_030522565.1 of Ceratosolen corneri. NCBI lineage: Eukaryota > Metazoa > Arthropoda > Insecta > Hymenoptera > Agaonidae > Ceratosolen > Ceratosolen corneri. Next base: position 53,033 of record JAPYYT010000203.1, read on the forward strand.
ATACTTCTTTGGATATACTAAATAAGATCTTAATATAATCCACTTAATAATGTTAATTACAAAAGTCATCGAGTTCTTGACAATTTCGTTAAGAAATTCCGACTAACCCTTATGCACAGCCTCATTAGTTATTAAATAAAATCTTTCTTGTTAATACTAAATTGTCTATTAAACATCAGCTTCGAATGACCTAATATTGAAAATATTCAAAACTAGAAAGAAGCACGATGTAAATAATTATATACTAAATTGTGCTCTTAATTACTTTTTGAATGTGAACTGGCATATTATGTGTTTTTTATTAACGGTTCGTTATTACAATTAGTTATCATAACTCTGCCATTATCTTATGACGTTCTTTATATGTATTTTGTGATAATACTTAGCGTGTGTATTAAGCGTGTGTATTGTGTGAAATAAATTTTACATGCTTACTAAAATAAATCAATGGCAATTGAATGAATTTATTCGAATGAACGTATTAGAAGGATTCATAAATATTCTAATGTATGTGTGAATTCGCGTAAGACACAAATTACTTTTATAAGAAGATTTATAATAGAGTCGACAACTTATTTAATTGTTTTAACTCTTCAAATTGTTCATATAGTCGAATATAATTATGTATATAAATATGTACTTTATCCGTGTAATATATCAGTTTGGCACACAATTGAATCAGTAAATTTAGAATATTTATGAATATTTACTAAATATTTCGGTGTCATTCTTCAAGTTTTCAGTTCCCAATTAAAATACATGCATTTATTATTTTTTTCATCGATGCAATATATCTATGTATGGATTTGTGTATGATGTTTCGTTAAAAACAAAATTTCAATATCCCGTTAATATATCGAAGTATTAAAGAAATACTATTTATGCGTTTTAAGTTTATTAATATAAAATTAGCAGATCTATATTTGTAATATATAAGCTTCCAAGCAACCGCGAATTCAATTATTTATTCATTCCCCTCAACGATCAATTATTCTATTTACCAGAAATAATCAGTTATTATTGACATATAAATATTTATATTAACCTTTTTATCAAATGTAAACTATACTGAAAGTGTTCGAGATTCCGTTCGCTAACGAAACTCTCTTCGATTGTATTTAAGTTTAGAAATTTAGTCAGTGTTTACCGATCATGGCTTCGCCCATCCTACAAACGTTAAATGCAATGTTTATAAGCAACTGATGTCGCAGCACTCTTTTCCCCCCTCTAACCTACCCTGCACTTCTCCTTTCCCCCACTTCTGCACCCTCACCCTTTACTTCTCCTCAAGGGTAAGTGCGTGTAATTCACTACATTCACCTTCGGAGTCGTATTATTGCGACTGTAGCTACGTCTTCGCCCCATCCCCCCACCCGTGATACTTGCCCCAGACAGTGTACTAGCCGTTTAATAATCAAAGCTAACTCCTCTCTTTATTTTTCCACGAAACGAGTTAAAATCAACGATTCTTCTTACCGTCACTTCCAATCATATTGTAAATCCATTCAATAACATTTATCGCCGCTACTATTATATTTAGCTTATATCTAAACTCGCCACAATCTGTACACACGTAAATATATTGCTTTATACTCATTCGATAAACTACATTCCAAACACATTACTCTCACGACTTGTATATTTGAAACTCATTTCTATCATCCTCTTTCCACTATCCGTCTCTCTTCATTCACACATTGGAGAGAGAATTTACACGCGGGTAAAAAACCCGAACAGAAAGTATTTGGAGTTCAATTGTATAATTGTATATTCAAAATATTTTTGTGGAATTAAACAAGTTATCCATACAATTTATAAGCAATTATATATTTACAAAACTTTCGCTTTAGAGCATAAAGAGCAGTTCGGCAGTTATAAGAAACTCATAAAATTGCTTATAAATAATAAAAAATCATTGTTGCATACATAATTACGTTGAAACTGTCACGTCCGTGTTTAAATAAATATCAGGTTGACACATCTTTTATAATTTCAAGTACTTATGATTGGTATTAAGAAATTTCAAATAAAGCTACGTAAAATAACATAAATTTAGCTGAACGATAATTTCCATTGTAAAGAAATATTAAAATTCATAGTAATAAATTTACATGAAAAAACAATATAGAACCTTTAAATACTGATCATTATAAGTAAATTTAGATTTATTAAAACTATATTAAATAATTATTATTGTTAATAATGCGCGAAAGTAAAACTTAAAATTTAGTAAAAATTTCATGCCGAAAGTGAAATAATTTAAAAAACATTTATTCAATTTTAGGAAAATTAAACAATTAAAATTGAAACGATTAAAAAGATATTATTGCCGTGAAAAATGGCTATAATTTAGAAGTTTTTATTGAATAATTAATATAAATAATTGAAATGATCTGATTAAAAAATTTTATTTCATTTTCTATCATCATTCATATTCTATTCCATAAAATTAGAAAATCCTGGATTTTCTATTCAGGAATTCTTTTCTTTCTACTTCTATTCTATTGAAACTTGTCACAAGCATTTTTAATTCAATTAATTTATAATTCTCATCTAAACATTAAACTATTATTGACGTTTTACTATAATAAATGTAAATATATTTTGCCTATGTATAATAGTAGAACGAAAAGATATACATTTCGATTAAAAAATTAATCTATTAATTGTACATATAGTGCTTTGATTTGAATCATTTTTACTCTTTCGTAACTTCAAATTAAATTATAACAACAGAAATATATCATGCAAAGTATATAACTACTAATTAATTCAATATTTTAAATTTTTATTAGTAAAAAGGTATTATTATACATTCGGGATTCCGATAGAATCTCGATCCTCTCTATATAATACCGTTTTGTTTGAATATTTTATATTGCCATTGCCATATGAATATAATTGCAACATACAACATCATGTACATCTTTTCTTCGCTAATGACTTTGTAATGACACTGACTTTTCCCGAATAATTTAACGGACAAATCATTCTAAGAACCCCCGCGCAGTTGCCACACATCGTGCTTGTTTTTTTACATACCGATTTAATTGTGAAAAGGGTAAGTAACTAATATAAATAATATAATAATTCATAGGGAGTTGACACTATTTGTCTAGGGATCCAATGACAATTGAAAATTAGTTGACGTCCAATAACCAAAACTTTCCACTCTCAAAGAAATCCAAGATGACCGCCCGAAGAAATTAAAACTTCTCCCCGCTTTCAAGGTTTATCCAAATTAATATTAAAGCAACATACCAGTGGTGCTAAGAAAATATTCTAAAACAACAGCGATCGGCAGCATCATTAGAAATTATTGCTGTCCCACCTCCACTGGACCATAGTTATCGCGTTGTTGAGCACATAACCGAGGAGAGGAACAAGATCGGCGCATCATTAGGCAAGTGGCAACAATTAAAAGACATTTAACCAAAAGAATATGTTAAACTAGAACCAACATTATACTGGATAACTAATTAATAGTGATTACAAACTCGGCGGTATTCAATTTGCGCCTGAGTATTGTGATTATTGCGCGGAATATTTACATTTTAAGATAGAGACAAGATTATATTTTGCCAGATATTCGATAGACACAGCATTATTATTATTTCCACAAGTTTTCAATAAAGACAGTTTTACAATACTACATACGTCGTAATAGTCTTCGTTTTATTCTACTCTGCCGTCTCTCCCCTTCCACTATCTGCCCCTCACCCACACCACCTTCGGTTGAGTTCACACTCGGCTCGGTTCCCTCGCACTATGACAACCAAATAATTTTAGGATTAGGACGTATATCAAGTACAATACAAACAGAAACTGTTTATTCCTTGGAGAGAGCAAAAACAGAAAATTACTTGTATATAGCTTACACCGTGAAGTTGTTCGTTATTCTTCAAAATTATAAAATAAATAATTCGTTAAAGGGTAATGAAAATTCTTACCATTACTATGATAATAAATATTGAGACCAAAATAGGAATTTATTTTGTTTTAATGAATGATGCAGTTCAAATTTCTATATTTAAGTTCTTTTTTTAGTTTAGCCTAAGTCATTTTAAAACGATATCGAACTACATTATATTATTCTTTAAATATATTCATAAAAGTTATATTATTTATGAAAGCAACAATAAAATAAAATTTAAAATAATTGGTAATCTATTCATTATACTTTAAGCAAATAAAAATGAGTAAATGTAAGAATGTAAGTGCTAAATTAAGTTAATTTTTTTAGCCAAGAAATTAATTTTTATAAACTTATTAAGGTTTTTGAATATTTTTTGGTCGCAAACAACAACGAAACCTTAATTTTGAGTTTCACATTATTATGTTTTTCTTAAATTATAAACTAATTACTCATGCAACTTCTTGATTAATCAACAGAAATATTCTCTTAATATTAATAGTTGAAATAACTATCTATTTATATACAAATATAAAAGATACACTTAAGTCTAATATATATATATATATATACATATTTAAAATAAAATTCTTTGCTTACGTTATTCTCTTTTTAAACAAAATTACAGATTCCATTTATATTTAAATCATTTAAATAAAATCAATTATGCTTACCATACTAAACGTTCTTTCACAATCTATTTGGCACAGCCTTATATTATGTTCCTGAAGGGCTAAAATCAAATTAACAATAACGATGATTTTATAAAAATTAAAAATAATTTAATTATGTTTACAACGTATCTTTAAAACCACTTATAAAACGGAGTTTGTATTGGTTTTTCATTCTACCCTCACCAAACTCTGCAATGCTCAATCAAATTATAATTGTTACTTGCAAGAAAATCTTCTGCCATGTCGAAGTCCATCCTCTATCAATCCAAATTATAACATATAATTATTATTTATGTCTTATATTATTTACGTATAAGAACGGTATGATCGCCCATTTGTAATTTTTTACATAATACTATAAGGTTTTCAATTGTATGTAGTATTAGGCGCATGTCATGTCTTGTAATTTACGCGAAAATCTTACATTACATTACGCATTTAATATGGAAAATGAAGTTACAAGGTCTATTTTAAAGGAAAAATTGAATATTAAGAGAGAAGTGGGTATTGAAGTTATTTATATAACTTAAATCAGTCTTGAGGAAAATAATTTCTTCGACAATTATAAATTAGTGGTTCTTCATAAAATTATAAAATATATATTCCGCTATTAATAAATAGTAATTATAAAATGTATATTAATTTGACTTTTTGTGAATTGAAATTTTTGTCGATATCTTATTCAATATTCTAGACATTTCACAATGAATTGAAAAATATCGATTAATTGCCATAATTATTATTCCATATTTATTATATTTTATTGATTATATTATTGATTATATTTATATTGATATTTATATTTATATTGATATTTATATTTATTATTGATTATATTTATTATATTATATTTATTATATTTATTATATTATTGGATAAATATTCCATAAATGATATATACTACATTTTACTACCACACCCATTTAAATATAGATTTTAATAGATTTCAAAAGAAAATTTTCATTTATTAAACTTTTAGTTGCACAGTGTATGGTAAAGCATACTTGTAATACTGAATTTACATTTTATTCAAACATATTTATTTGTAATATAAGCATACTGCATACAAATATAAGTATTGCAATATAATTATCAACTTTATTGTATTTTTGTCAGGATGTTTATTATATTACTATGCTAATTATTGATTTTTTAATATAAAAAAAATGTTTTAATGTAATAAAGAAGTTCAGGTACGTAACTTTATGCGAATCAACAAAATCTATTACGTATTACATTAATTGCTCCGAATGCTAAATAATAAATAAATAAAAAAAAAACTGTAAAATAGTATCGTAGATAAAAATAACAGTATATACAGCGTATATAATAATAGATGACAATAGAACACAATAATTATTGCACTAATTTAATTTAAACTACATAAAGATATAATCCAACCGCATAAATAAACTAATTTCTTTTATAGCGAAAAATCAATATAATTTCCATTTAAAATTAAATCTTCTGTCGATAAAAGGAATAGTGCGTATTAAGTGATTCGATTGCAATTATTACATTTGATAGAATAATAATGTTTGCCTTACGTTCACAATATTTATAACATTCTTTGAGACCATCATATCCTATTGAAAAATTCACGATAAATGTATCTCATTTGATAAATAGATCTAAAAATTAATTCAATAGATGCAGTTTAAACCTTCAACAAATGCTACTAATGAAATGACCACCGTGATTACTAATATGAAAAATTTCATTTTGAATTTAAAGAAATGAATGATCAACGACTTGTAGAACACTTATTGATTCTATTCTTACGAAGCAAATTCTCTTTTATAATGAGAATACGACTTGACACTGTCGATACGACTATATATTGGCTTGCATGAAATAATAATTAACTTCACTTTATTTTCCTTTTATTTTAATATTTTTGTTATTTAAATTTCAGCGATACACGCGAAATGGCTTTTATATCTGAAAATTGGTATTTGCTGGGATTCTAACCCGATTGATGATTTTCCCGCTTTGGAGTGGGAGACGGAGACAGTGGAGAGGAAGAGCTAAATATGTTTTACATAAAGGTAGAAATAATTAATGCGAAAATCTTGATTACAGTGGAGTTTATTAATAATAATAATCGTATGAAGAAATTGACTATTGATATTGAATGTGCGTTTAAAATTGTTAAATTACGAACTGTCGATGTCTTGAACATGAGCTATTGCATGTGATTTATTGTGTTTGAATTTGATTATAATTGTTTCTCTCACTTTCAACGCTACTAATCGTTGTTGTTTGAGTAGCGTCGAGGTGAGTCGGATTGTGCTTTAATAATTTATAAATGACATTATTAATTCTCCATTCGTTGAATTGGATTTTCAATGGCAACAGCAACCACCAGTTCCACCTCGCTTGCTGCTAATCAATTACTATTATCTATTTTCTCTCCTCGTCCATATCCTTGTATTTGTTTAATCTATTTGATTAACTTCGTGTTATATAAGAATGTGGTATAGCAAATGCCTATTCTTATATAATATTTGCCGATTCTATTCCTTTGGAATCAGTTGAGTATCTCGAGACGCGAGTGCTAATAAACTCATTACTCGCTTGGTGTGTCCTCAGTCATCCGAGAGTTATTAGTAATTATTTTTCGATAATTCACCTCCTTATTAGACAATAAACTACAGGCTGTAGATGCCTTATCCTTTACTCCTACTTCATATCTTCTGCAGTCCTTCACTTTCTAGTTATCGGATGAGAGTACTGCCGCCTACGAGTATGTTTGTATGTTCGTTAAATTCCATTTCTGAGAATGAACGGAGGGTGAATGCGATTTCTAGTGATAATGAAAAGTTGATTCGTCAAATTCGTACTCTGCTTGTGGCGCAGTGACGGCTAAGCTCGGGATGTATTAGTCGGCTGTCTGATCTGGGCTTGAGGGGGGGGGAAGGGGGAGAGAGAGAGAGGTGATTGAACTCGGAGAGTTAAATTTTGATTTTGGAATCTTATTCAAAATTCAGTATTTATATGCTCAGACTCACCAGATATTTCTTTGTAACGAATCTCTTACGCAGTAATAATTAATCACAACGTATACTTTAATTTTCTTTGTTTATATTCATTATTTTTCGCATTATTAATTAATGGAACTTTGCGTGAGCATAATGAAACTAGTATTTTTAAATAGATAAGAAAAAAAATAATTTTAAGTACGTATACATTGTGTAATGTAATGTAATAAATAGACATTGTACATCTTTTTTCTTATGAGAAGCTTTTTAGTAATTTCCTATTAGAATAAATCAATGAAAAAATATTCTTAATTCTGTGTTTTGACTTAATCAAGACAGAAAAAAGCACATATATTTACAATATTTTTTCTTCTTTTGGTTTTCAGGTTCTCGGCTACATTGATAGCTAATTACTACTCACATACCGTCATCGTAAATTCTCGCTCACGTTTTCAATTCAAATCGAATATTATCTCATCGGCTTATTCGGTAAAAATAGAAGAAATTCTAAAATGATCAAGTGAATGAAAATATGGATCCACATCTTTTAAAAATATCCGTATTTTTTAACGACAATCAGTACGCTTCGTCATTGGAGTAAAAATAATATATTGATTATCTGAACTTAAGCACTTTGTGGCCAATTTTCAGGCACCAAATTAATCATAAAATGCTACTTTCATTGTTCGTTATATGATAATTTGATAATATATTAAAGACAAATATATTATTATAAGTATTAATATACAAAATAAATGAATGTATATCGTGATCTCAGCTTTAAAAATTTCCACAATGCACATAATAATAATAATGTGAGTTTCCAATTAGCAATTTAATGTATGTTCAATTCTCATTGTGAATTTTAATTACCAAATAAAAACTATGCATTTTAAAGCAAATGTTAAGAACAAACGGAATTAAGTAATAAAAGCTCGATTCTTATTATCAGTGATGTTTAATAAACAGTATTTGAATAAAGAATATAGGAATTAATAATCCGTTATTAATAAATTTTAAAAAATACTTTATTAATAAATTTTAAAAAATACTTTATGCACAAGTTATTATTGCAACTGCATCTTTTGGCACTTTAACTGCAACATCAAATTACATTTCAAAACAACTCGATAAAATACAGAATACATTATTAAATATTCTCAATGCTATCATTAAAATTGCATTACTTTGTTTTAGTTGTATTAATTATTGTATATTATAATTCTTTTGCAGAAGGTATTTTTAATTTTAATTTACGTCTGTATACATATATATAAGATTTATTTTATAAATAGTAAAATTGTCATTAATTATTTGCAATTCAGGATTATATATTCGCCCACAAAAGTTTATAAATTGTATGAGAACCTGCACAAGTAAGTAAACCAAAGTTTCTGTAATTATTTATATCTATTATAAATTTACAAAATATAAGCAAAAGAAAATAATTAATTTGGCTGGCAAAATTTTGCAACTTTTATTAAAATTTTATTATCTCCATTCTATGAATACTCTAATATTTATTTTTTTTCATTGTAAATGATGTTCTTTTAATATTTTTTTACATTCAATTGTAAAAACCATTTTTTTGTAATACCTATGTGTATTTTGTATATGTATGTACAAGTATATGTACTTTGAAATTAACATCTACGTAAGCAAAAGTGTAAATAAAGTATTTGAAATTAATAATATTACAAGTATTAAATAATAACCGCATTTTTCATTTCTTAAGTTATTATTAATTATATTTCAGATTATAACAAAAAAAATAAATTACCATGTATGAAAAATTGCGCTGCCTTGTACCACAAATGACATTAATTCATAAAGTTGTAATGTATAAACAATTCTTTATTATTTCGTTGTGTATAACATTATTATTATCAAAATTTATAATTATATAGAGCAGTAAGTTAGTCTCTTAGAGATTCTTCGTTGACTAAAAATGTTTAAATCTCTAATTAGTTATTATGTTATTATTATTTATCATTTCATTAATATACATGATTTATGTATGTTTCAATAATTTAACGTCTACATATTATACTTGGCTTTTATTTTCTATTAAAACCTATCAAATGGAAGCGCTTTGCAATAACAAAGCTATAGATAATTGTAACTGAAATTCCATTTCCATAATTTAAAACGGCATTACTAATTAATAAACATAACAGAAATTGATATGCCCACTAGCAATTTACTATCGATTATTTATTTTAAATTATCATTTTATGTATAATTCAAATAAACGAATGAATGATAATTTATCTTAGACGTCTATTAACATTGTTAAAAATAGTTAATAATTTGAATTTTTTATCGTTTATAGAAGAATAATAAATACCATGAAATACTATATGATATAACATATATAAACTATTAACTCAAACATTCAATTTTTTAATTTAAAAATTATTAATAAACAATAAAGCGAATAATAATAAAAATAATTGCACTGAATTAATATTTGTATATTAAAATAAAATACTTTTTCATTTAATAATTTTATTATTACTATTCGTTGTTGTAAGAATTTCTTTTACAGCACCCATAAAAAATACATTCAGTTTATTATTCAATTCATACCTTAAGAGTGCAACAAAAAATACTGCAAAATATTTGACTGGATTTGCGACGAATGTAATGAGTATTTAAACAAATAATCATATTTATATAACTTTTGCCTTACTCTTCATTAAAATACAACAAAAAAAAATGTCAATAAATATTTCATGTATTTTTAAAAAATATACTTCTATTATCCCTTCAAAAAAACTATTTACTATAAATTTCACGCCACATACTTTTTCATTACTTGTCGCCTCTTCCCCGCCATCGTCAACGAGTCACTACTATAAGGTAATTGATATTTACTAACACTTTACGAGTATTGGCGTCTTTATATTTATCATAATTGGCTTCTTTGGGTATCAATTCTATTTCCCATCCTTAACAAGACACACATGATTATTTGGATTATCATTACTATTATCATTACTATTATGATTATTATTGAACTATTTCACTATTCAATTAAAAGTCTTTATTATTTAGCTTTTAACGTATAAAATTTTACAATCAATTATTCTACATATAATTCATACTTCCTCATTCCTCTCTCCTTTATAGTCTCTCATTTTCCGAAATACCACGCATTTAAAATTATTTATCATTCTGCCATTTAAACACGATATGTTATTTATATATATAATTTATAAATAAATTCATCAACTTATTTCTCTATCGAAGCCTATTGATCTGATTATGTATATGTGGGGCGCTGTTCATTTGTTATTAAATATCAATGAGTTTAATATATGAGTTTAAATAAAATGAAATATAAATTCATATAAGTCATTCGGTCTTAAATTTTTCATTTCATCTGTAATAGTCCTACATTGAAAACAATATTTTATTCCATACTAATATGAATTATGTAATTACGTGAAAGTGAAAATTTTCTATCTTCCTTGAAGTTCACATGCATTCGCCACTTACACCAGTATAGGTGAATTGTTGGGGCGGACTCTGAAAAATTTGTATTCAAGCTTAGAAATTGCTTATCGCGCTTCATATATCTCACACTTATAAAATTATCCACTGCAATAATTCAGAGTTCTGCTTGGCAATTCATCGATAAGAAATTTCATATGAACGTATGCATAAAGACTTTGTTAATCCGATAATTTACACACAAGAAGAATACTGAATTTTTGTCCCTTAATTGCCCTATTTTTCTTTTCTTATTAATATTATTTAGTGATTTTTCTTTAAAACATTTTATTTACAATTGTTGTACAAATATCGATTCTTAAAACTCGGTGAAATTAGTGCTATATATCTTGTTTATTACGTGTGTGGGTTATTTGCTGATTTTTTGCACAAAAAGTTCATGGTTATTCCAATTTCTGCTCTTATTTAACCGTAAACCTTAATCACTTAGTGGCAAAAGCTTATTCCATTTAAGATTCAAATCTTGCTCAATAATTACGACCGCGAAGTCCATTTACAAATAATATTGCATTTGTATTTCTACCTCATCTCAAATTGTAAATATAGCATGCGGTAAATTTTTATTTCCTAATTCTTGAATTTGGTAATATACACGTAACTTGACATCGTGCATCGGAAATTAAGCTTTCACTTTCAATGAAATCACTATCATGATAATAATTATCTTTTTCTTTCTTCAAATATTCAAAAACATCGTCGTTCATATAACTATTTCATCCCATTCTCATATTGGTAAACACAAAGTATTGCATTCTTGTTTCATATAGAGTTCAGACTGCATTGTGTCTCAAATCTCGTGTCAAATCTAAAGCTTAACTTTGTATTTTCTTGCTCGACCTCAAAAATCATTCAAATCAGCGATCGGCTCTGTAATTCTTACATACCCGAACACATACAAGATATTGATTTTTACGAACTTTTACGGTAATTACATACTATAGAAACTCAATCGATATATCCTGTAAAAATCATCGTAAATGCGAATGAGCTTTGCATCATTTGCTTTTGCTAGCTTATCAAAAACTATCCTAACTGGCGTTCTAATTAATCATTTTGTGTAGTAAACTATCGGTCCATGTCATCCATGTTCTTTAAAGGGCCTTTAAAGAAATAAAATAAATAACCTCGTTGCTTATTATTTGTCCACTCGTTTTGTTTAAGAAAGATAATTTGAATATCACTTTATATCGTACGTATATCCGACTCTTAATTAATTAATAATAAAGTTAATTAAGAACAAATTATAAAGATACGAAAAATGAAATGAGAAAGGAAATGGATGGAAAAAGGATGTAAATAGGATAAAGGGCGAAAAAGTGCTCGACAGTTGACCTTGTGGATAAGAATTTAGACAAATATTTATAGATGATTAATTACTGAATTAAAAACTTAAACTAATTACGGAAAATGAACGAAATTTTTATACGAACATTTTAGTAACTTAAATATAAAACTTAAGCTTATCCATTTTTTACCATTAATTGCAAAATTTTTCAAATTAAATTTACATAATAAATTACATTAAACTTTATATAAATTCTAATGTTACTATTTATGATCTTTATAGATTTTAACTTTTCGTAAATATAACAAGCGTTGAAACATCTTTACATCGATATTTACTTGTATATTTAGGTGAGCTGCAATGGTAAATGAAGTTAAACTACATTTACAATAAAAAATAATAATTTATTGTCAGTATATTGATCGTTAGCTTAATAATGATTAAGATTAGCAATAAATTTGTATAATATAGATAATGATTAATATAAATAATCATATTATAGATAAATTTTTTAATATATTATTTTATCGATCGTAACTAATTTTTTAGACCCGAAATAATAAAGATTGTAAAAAAATTTTTTCAACAATTGATTTTATTAATTTTATTATAACAATGCTTAAATACGCTTTAGATATATGAATTTTTTTCTTTCGGTAAATCAGGTGGATAAGTGACAATTTTCTCTATCACAATCTGTTTACAGAATCTACTGATCATCAATACTTCCAAAGCAATTTTACGAAGAGCAGTTGAAGATAAAGGAGCTCGTTACTTATTTCTTGCACGCAATGAACCTAAATGTATTTGAAAGTTATCGAGTTGAGATAAAACAAGTTAAGTGATTCATAAATGTTTATTCTGTCGTAGTTTCAATAGACATTTTATATTTCCAATGCAACTGGCGTCAATGAACGTAACATGGACATTCGTAATGTACATTGTTCGTCATCGTTTTTATATAAGTATTTTTACGTATTTTTTTTTTTTGTTAAATTTGCTCAACAATTCCCATTAAATAGTGATTATTAAGTAAAGTTGAGAATGGCTCGTATAACACTCCGTAGTTTTATTTAAAATTTTAATGCTTAATAATAGTTCAGCATGCGAGCTGTATCTTCGGTACTATTAAAAAAATATTTAAATACCGTGTCACAGCACTATATAATAACGTTTTTATACAATCAGCATAAAAAGCCATTTTCTAATTATGTCATAACTTGCATTTAGATAGTAAAACTTGGTGACGCATTTCAGATATTAAGCTGAGCAATTAACAATATATTTTGTGTTTATAATGCGTGTAATTTTAACAGACTGCCACTATTTTTTTGTAAATTTTTAATTTGTATTCGGATATTTTTTGTTGCATTTAAAATTTGATATGTACAAATGAAACTTTTGTATGAGTAATAAATAAATTCAAACTACCGTTATTTTATTTAATTGAATTGAAATTTGAATATTTAATTTGAAATTATTCGATAGATAACTTCCGTAGATTTATCCAAAATACATGCATACAATTAAAAAAATTATTTTAATATTATTATTTGTATTCTCATCTTTTGCTTTTCTATACCATACATAATGATAATCAATCCCTTTTGTATGTGAATTTAATTAAAAGCAAATTATAAAGAAAGTAGAAGAAAATTAAAATTGCAATTAAAAAACATATAAACACGCTAACTTGGATTAAATAAAATTACATCAAAAATTCAACACTTACCACGGACAAATGGGATACCAACCTAACAACATATAAATGTACTCATTCCTACTTTGGATCACATTCGCGTTAGTTAGGTAGTGGTGATAAGAGCATGAAATATAACATAATTGTAACACTATTTTCATCGCTTTCGTTTTATAATAATTTAACCGTATAAATTATTGTTTCAATAGATGAAATACTTCAACGATGCAGGAAAATTAAGTCTAAATTTCAGTATCGCTTTTTCCAGTTACAATGGTCGTTGGCGCATTAAATTTATATTATCAGTATTTAATTAATGCATCCAACTTTCATTTCATATATTTCTAATTAATATCATATTACATTATTTATATTATTATGTTATTTCTATCAAACATTATCATCGTGATATCCGTTATAAAACACATTCTAATGGAATAATCTCTGCAAAGGACAAAAAGGTAAAATTCATTAAACGACATATTGGAAGAAAAAATTAGATACGTGTGTGTGTGTGCATTTACATAGACGTGCTCAAGCTCATTATGAATATTTAACTTTTGCGTGTAAATTAAAGTACACGCTTACGAAAAGGAAACTAAGGAATAGTGTTGCAATAGTATAAATAAAAATTGCATATGAAAAATAAAAATATTAAATAATTATTGATCAGTTTTAGAGTCGATTCGTGTCAATATATTCCCATCCGTTATTTTTATTTCAATTCGATTGTTATAAAAACTGCTGACCAAGAAAACTCAATAAAATAAGTGAATACAATTGCATTAATTCGTTCAAATTATCGTAGAAATATAAAAATGAATATTTTAATAGTACCTATTTTGCTAATAACATTATTTGCATATCTTATTTACGGTAGCTAATTAAATACCTACATTAAAGTCAATTTAATAAGTACTATTTACAAACTGCCATATGAATTAATTTTGTCTTTAGGTGAATCTCAGGATCTTAGAATTTGCATGATACGTTGCCAAAGTAATGAAAATATTTTTCTTATAATCATACCAATGCTCGTACTTCATAATTTTTTTTTTCCATATTTTACATGATTTCATTTACTTTTGTGTAATTTTCAATTGTCCGATTCATTGTTGTTCTTGTTGTAAACTTTCACCTTCCATTATTTATACGATCGTTTGGTTTGCGTGAAAAAGTTCTGAAATAGCACTGCAAACAATTAGTATTTATCGACACGATGTTTTTCAATAATATTCATCATTTTAATTTTCAGAATATCCTCCACAACGAAAAACAAAGTGCATACATTACTGTAACTACAGATTTGGAGAATGTAAATTTCCAGGAGTAGAAAACTAAAGAAATATCCATGCTATATTTAATATAGAGTATGCCGTTTACAATTATTTTCTCAAATGAATAAATATATATATATATATATTTTTTTTTTCTTTCGTAATTATTTATTGTTTTATAATATAATTATTGATTGTAGGCCAAGTTTTTGATTACTTCAATAAAAGTTTGAAGGGCGTGCATTTGAAAGTGTGAACACTTTGAAATCTGATATTCTTTCCATGTACTGCAAGATTCAATTGAAATAACAAAATGTTATTCTAATTAAAACTTTTAATTAATTGATAAAATAAACATTGCTTTTATTTACAATCAATCGTTGCATATTCTTTTAAACATTAGTTTCTATTTCAATAGATATTGGCTTTTTTACACGATTTACTAGTCGTTAAGCAATAAACCTTTCATTCGACCATTTCAATAAATTCAGGTAAGACCATATTAATATACATAATCTGTATACTAACAAATGGATCGTCACATCAAACTTAAAATCTTCAATCATACAAATTGATTTTTGGAATATAAATGCTATTTATCCTCTATTATTATTATATTCTCATTTTTTATGGAATTCCATTTGCACTCGTGTAACGGAACAATCTAGGAGTAACAACAACATGTTCGACAATAATATCATATACTTATTGTTGTTATATAAACAAAATTGAACAAACAAACTTGTTACGATCATAGCATAAGTGCATGTTCTTAATTGACGATTATAATAAAAATTAAATTAAAGTCAGTGGTTCAAGAAACTTGCAACTTACCAAGTTACTAAAAACTTTTATGCGCAAGTGAGGAATAATAGAGCAATTTATAATCGAGTAAAATTCATATTTAATACTTTATGTCATTTAAAAATAAAAAAAAACAAATTGTACATAAATATAATAGTCCGAAATCTTTAAATTACGAGTAATATCTCTACAAGTAATGTTAAAGTGTTTAAAAACTATAACGATTTTATCAAATTCTAGAATTTCTGTAACATCAGTAATAAAATATAAAACAAGTCATATACTTGTATGTATTGACATTTTTACATGTCCAAAAGGAAAATAATTGAAATATTTGTTATTATATAATGACTAGGCAGCAAAAAATCATTTATTAATCTTCATGTAACTCTAAATATCAATGTGATTAAATTATCCCCAATATAAATTGAGATTTATATTACAATTTTAAATAAATTAATTAATAAAAACGACTTATTATTAATAGAATGTTTTAGTAACTTAATGATAATAAAGTATACTCCAATATTTAAATAGCAACACAATTTTAAAGACTCAAACTCACTTATCGTCACAAATGCGATTAAATTTGAACGATAAATATTGAATGAAGTTAGAAACATATTTTTTCCATAGAAGAAACAGCGTTGGATTTATCTTTAATCTTTGTTCTCTGTAGAAATAGACTTAAAAAATGTTTATCTTTCCATTTACCATTAAAGAATTTTATGTTCCATTCGACTATATTACGTTAAGGTGCGATCATACCAAATCTACATTCTAATCTATTAATCTACATATGAAAAGTAAAACGTTGCGTAATCAAACTGCGGTATAAATCTACTATTTGCCTTAATAATTTATTTAACAACGTAACACGTATTAAGGAAAATCTATTTTATTTTAAGGCATTGATCTTCCAATTGTTGCGTCGTTTTTATCTACTTTTTCGCTTAAATATTATCTTATCTCGCTATATAGTAGAATTTATATTTTCTTAATTATTATTTCAAGAATGAGTGCAGTATACTACATATGTAATAACATATAAATACTAACATTCGTTTTTTCAACATAATATATTTATGAAAAGAAATAATTCATTACTGTTTCATCAATAATTATTAAATTATATTATCAATATTGGTAATTATTGTTTAACAATCGACAAATAATCTATGAAAAATAATACGTTATATATATATATATATGTATATAAAATAATAATAAATTAAAAATGAAGAAGCAAGATTAAACAATCATTACTGATGATATTTGGTTTTAAAAATAAATATTTATATAAACGATAAAAACGCATTCGATTTTTTTTAATCACCGTTTAATCTACAGATTTAAAAAGTTTCTATTTTTTTTTTTTTTTTTTTTTTTTTGTTATTCATTTATCTATCATTGTGGACATCAAATTAAAATCGTTGGTTATTCAAATAACCTTATAGGATATGAACGAAGTACTTACTTTACTCATAAATTGCCATTATAACAATAAATATACATTCAGCGAGACCCGATCGTTTTATTCTACGTCATCGATCTTCTATTACACCATTTTGGATCTTTTATTTACTTTATTATAGCAAATAACATTGAAATTAAATAATAATTTTAAAAAATATATAACAAACAAGCGTTAATACATTTTTTAAGTTTTCTCATACATATATACAATCATTTTCAATATTTACGTTCTTATTACCTTAACTAAGTATTTTCTTAAAAAACATTTAAGAGTACAATCGTAAATTTTTTCATAATGATAAAATAATATAAGCAATTATAAAATTAACTAGATTTCTAATTCTATGCTACGGATTTTTGCTTCAAAACACATTACAAATATTAAATAATTATATACTTATAAAAATATTTATAAACATATCGTTGAGGACCTTATGATATATAATAAATTGTTATCGCAAGAAACATCGTTCGTCACATAATATCAGTTATTTTTCATTTATAACTAAATATAAGTATCTATAAAATTGCACATGAGATTTGTATTAAATTCTGGTGAATTAAGCTGCCAAATTTAGCCAGCAAATGTTGAATACAAAAAATCTGTCTCTCAAGTAATTAAGTACTTTTTCTATATATATATATATTAATATTTATAATAACCGTATGCTTTATCATTGTAATAATTTAGTTTATTTGCATATTTAAGACTTCCCTAAAATTTTTTATTTCAAATTTATCACACATTTATAAGAAGTAATTAAATTGCTTTTGTACTCGTATGTGCAAAAGCAAGAAACGTGAAAAATTGACTCCACAAGCAGAATCGAAAGCCGAGAATACTAAATAGAAGTGAAGTAATAGCGTACTTTATTATGTCAAATTCAATTATAATTGTTAATCTAATCGTTATTAAATAAAAACAGCTGGAAAGCGAATTTTACGTAACTGAAAACGTTTTAATAATTACAATATACGTTAAAAATTTTCTGCTTCAATTGACATTTAATAAGCAACAATATAAAGACAATTATATTAAAAGTCTGTAAATGATGTTATTCTTAAATAAATAATCCTTACAAAATATCATGTATTGATTTAAAAAGGTTAATTCAGAAACAGTTCACAATAATTTAAAGAATAAAAGTTTACAAGTTCAACAAAAAAAATAAAAAAAAAGTGTTTTTACATTAAACAGCAAGTTTACACACATGAAAGTTTATTGTATACATACATTAATAATAAATATTATAACGAAGTTAATTGATTGTAACAATTTATAATAAAATAATCAAGTACTATAATATAGAAAAAAAAAAGATCAGTAATATGCGAAAAAATATTATGCTTTTGTTCTTAATAAAAACTTTACAGTTCAAAAAATGAATGAATAAATTTTCATTTTATTAAATATATAGCTAGAATCTATTGACAAATTATCCATTATTCTAGCCAATGATTAAATTAAATTATTCTCATTCAATTGAAATGTATATTATAATTTAGCAGAACACAATAGTTGAAAATAAAAGGCTGACTATCTGAAATAGACCTCTTAGACATTTTAAAACCCGCACCAATAAATTTGTATACATTATTTACACTTAAAGGAAATTATAATTTAAAATAGCAGACCCAATACAATAATAAATATTGAAATAATTTGATAAAATTCAATTTTCAACGTTTTAATTTTTTTTGCTTGTCATTGTGAACTAAATCTCTCTTTTATCTATATTAATTTAAGATAAGATTATGCCTAATATCCATATCCTAAATTATAATTCCTTATATTTGAAATAATGAGCAGTTTGAGTTACAATTGCTGTTGTAAATGTAGTTTTCACTTTAATGATTAGTAGACAAATAATAAACTGTACTTTAAATGAAATATAATTCTTTAATTATTCTTTGATATTTTATACGTATTTCAATATAAAATCAATTAAATTTATCATTCAACTATATTTTATCATTCAACAGTTACACCGTCTGTTGTTTCTTTTCAAAAGTAAAATAAACTTGCAATTAAATAATAAGTATCAAGACCAAAACAGATCAATACTTATTCATCCTTTAATATAATATTACAAGAAAAACATGAATTTTATTACATTAGCATTGATAGTAATTGTAAGCTTTGTTGCACTTGTGCAAGGTAAATAAAAATAAATTACCGTTTCTTCTTAAAAAATAATACTATAATAATAATATAATAAAATAATAATAATCTTAAATTTTATTTCACAGGTGGACCTGAGGACCTAAGAATTTGCCTAATGGGCTGTGATAGTAAGAAATATATCCATTTATATACAATTCCATAATATACTTTTAGTACCAATATAATACTAATATCTAACTAATCATTAATTATATCTATAAAAGTAAAGTAATACAATAAATAATTACATACCTTTCAATATATAAAAATATGCGTAATAAAATTTTACTTTATCAGTTAAAATTATTGACTAATCATATGGAAAAATAAAAAATTTACTTGAATATACGTAATTTAGGTACATAGATTAACTAATAAAGTAGTTTGGGTTCTATATTAAAAAAATTAAAAAATATATAAGTAAGATTAGACATTTAAAACCGGTGATTTGATGCATAAATAGAAAAATAAAATATTACGAATAATCGTCAATTAATCAATTCATAATCAATCCATTAGGTAATATATTTTTAGCTTTCTCTATGAAATTTCTATATTTTTATAAATAACAACTACAAATAACAAATAATTATCATATAGATATAAAATATCAATATAAAAGTAAATTTAAAAATGCCATTCAAACCGCTTCAAGCAAAAAATTTTCCACATACTCAACTTCAATATCAAGCGCAATATGTACCGTAATAGTTTTATTTGTATTTAAAAAGTTTTCAAACAATAAATACAAAATAGATATTTCCTGCCAATTATATCTTTCAAATAATAAATATAATTTTAAATTTCAGAATATCCTCCACAACGCAAAACAAAGTGCATACATTACTGTCACTACAGATATGGCGAACCCGTTAAATTCCACGAATGAATTGACTAAAACAATTCTATCTCATATTTAACCGACAATTTGTAAGTTTTTATTATTCCTACTAATTTTTAACTAAATTACTCCAGAAAGAATCGGTATATTTTTCAGTATGAACGTGATCGATCGTAATATATGATTTTGTTTGTATGAGAATTTAAAAGATAAACCCAATGTAAAATTTAAATCAATTGGAAATTTCATATTAGGCTTCACTGAAAATATGTTACGTGTCAATTCAAACGTGAATATCAATTTCAATCGGTTTTTTCCAATACGTACATTTTTAAATTTTAATGTTCAAATTAACGTATACAGTGATTGTACTTGAATTTTTCAGAACAAATGCGGTTTATTTATTTGATTTTTTAATATATTCATATCTTGGTAGAATTATATTTCTATGTAGATATATATATACATATGATTTTAAAATTTAAAAATGTCACTACTCCTGCAATAGAGCAATATAACGTGAATTCCATATTGAAAGAAATTATTCAAATCTCAATTATTAAATCAAGAAATAACTGCAATTATTTTAATAGCCATAGTATAAGAATAATATTTCTATTTAAAAATGTATATGAAAAACTATCTCAGAACCATTCATTACGTGAAATGCAATTTTTTGAAGCTCGAATTACACATTCAATACATAATACTGCATAAAATCTACTTAAATAATAAAATAATTAAATAATACAATTGAGGTTGAACACACCGAATAAAGACTGCATATTTTAATAGTTTATCATACAAAAAACTATTTATTATGTTTGCAATGTATAGGAATATGTTGTAAGTAATGTATAGTGTAATCACATTTAATGCCTTATATTATTAACAACGAGATTACATAAATATGAATTAATAAAGTTCGAATTAATCAATTTTTATATCATTTTGAATCGTATATAAGAACAATTAAATTAAATTGATAAATATACTACAAAACTGGCTTTCATTTCAATTAGGAATTCAATGCATATATTGTAATTATAATGAAAATTAAAAAACAAATATAATCATTTCATCCTACATTATAGCTTTTATACATAATAAATAATATTTCTTTAGTAATAATTTTATAAAACTATTTTATTTACAGGAAATCAGTATGTTGATTCAATAGTGCTAATTGTTAATATGTACAGAAAGTTGTAATATCGTATTGTATTGATCATATGTTAATGTTTTTAACTTAAAAAATATATTAAAAATTAATTGGTAATATATTGTGCGTGTAGTCAGAAATTATTTTTAAAACCTTATTTATCCTAAATATTATCCCGTACAATTATTATCAATGGTTTGAAATTTCTACAATAAATTAATAATATAAATTAATAAATAAAATAACATTATTAATAAAAAGAAAATAATGATTGTTTAAGCAAACTTTCGAACGTTGTAGTACAAAAATTATACGCCACTATTTACATTTATAAGGCAATTTAATACAAATATTGAAATTGTCATTAAATTCAAAAATACATATTGAAATATATACATTATTATTAATATTGTATACATAAATATACACAGTGTAATATTTTATTTTATTTGTAATCATTTCTTACTGTGTAAGTAGTTATAATAATTTTCCTTGTCATTATAAATTCAATTTATCGCTCAACTTATAACATCGAATTAAAATTTAATTGTCTGAAAATTAAACGAATAAGATTATTCTCTTGATTAAAATAAAAATTTTCGGTACAAACTTGCGATATAAGTACAGTATTTGCATTATTAAAAAATTCTTATAAAAAAATTATGTATCAAGCGAAGTTTTTCTATATTTTTCCACATACTATGCATATTGAATTTCATTAATTATTCTCAGCAACGAAATATTTAAATAACAGAAGCATCAATACATAATTATTGATAAATTTTAAAGCTACTTCGTGTAAATACATTACCACTTATAATTTTTATGTCTATATTTGCACTATAAGACACCAATTGTTTCAAATAATATTATAAGAAAAACATGAATTTTGTTGCATTAGCATTGATAGTAATTGTAAGCTTTGTTGCACTTGTGCAAGGTAAATAAAAAAATAATAATAATAATATAATAAAATAATAATAATCTTAAATTTTATTCCACAGGTGGACCTGAGGACCTAAGAGTTTGCCTAATTGGCTGTAATAGTAAGAAATATATAATAAATATCCATTTATTTATAATTCCATAATGTACTTTTAATACCAATATAATACTAATATCTCGCTAATCATTAAAAATATGCACAATAAAAGGATCATTTGTCACTTGTAATTATTAAGCTTTACAATAACTTGAAGAATTGTAACTTTATCGTCATATTACAGAGAAAATATCATTGTTATTTAAAGAAACATTAATCTTATACGAATATTAAAATATGCTAACAGTTATCAATAATTTTATACACATAATATCTAAATGTAAATGAAAAGAACTATACCTCTAATAATATATATATAAGGTAACCAAAACTGAAATGTATGTAACAAGAATAAATTGATAAATGTGTGGAATATTTAATGAACGTAGCGAATGATCTATTATCC
Source organism: Ceratosolen corneri (assembly GCA_030522565.1). Taxonomy (NCBI): domain Eukaryota; kingdom Metazoa; phylum Arthropoda; class Insecta; order Hymenoptera; family Agaonidae; genus Ceratosolen; species Ceratosolen corneri. The sequence continues at coordinate 76,273 of JAPYYT010000203.1, forward strand.
TATTCCAATTAATTTCAAATTGAAATTAATATAAGGGACACCACTTTTTATTTTTTATAATCTTATATTCACTATTTTTTTTTTTAAATATTATATTTATTTAATAAACGTAATATAGGAAAAGTACCACTAAGTCGAATAATTTTGTACATGCCGTATGATACACAATTCAAAGATAAAACGCTATCAATAATACGTTTATAAAGATTGAAAAAACAATTATTAAAACGATATTTTATATTAATTATATTAAACAATAATAATGAATTAATTATAGAATATCCTGAATCGAGAAAAATAAAATGTATACACCACTGCAATTATCGATATGGCGAAACTCCGCAATTCCCAAGTAAATAGAAGAAATTATGGAAAAATCCCATTATATTTAGTATCAATCTAGTAAGCCGCTTCTTAAATATTATCATCATTATTGTAATTAAATTATTGTATGTAGAATAAAAGTTAGCTTAATTTTCCAGAGTAATTTTATTCATCGAAAACAAATGTTTACAGCTTTCAAGCCAAACGCTTATATTAGATAAAATGATTCGTGTATTATAGAAGAAACACAACAAATATACAACTGCAAACTCGCTTATGATTTAACCAATTTTTACATTTTCCTATCCCATGCCATTTATTTACTATACATTTTTTCTCAAGCTCTCAAATCGAAAAGTTTTACAAAATTATTAAATGTATTGATTCGATCGGATTTTTGTGTGACAACTGTTAAAGATAATTAAGTCACGGATTACATAATATTTTATGATACGCAAATCATTACATGCCTACAACCTTAGCAGCACTTGTATCCAAAAAATAAATGCGTATTATTACATCGTAAAATAACTAATTATAAAATTATGCAAAAATTAATTCTAATCTCGTACAAAGTTAAAATCAATTGTCTCCAAGTTTTATATGACATATGCCCATTTATTAGTATTA
>JAPYYT010000204.1:0-103588 GCA_030522565.1 Ceratosolen corneri
TAGTTGTATTATATATATATATAGTTTATATTTTAAATTCAAATTAAATTATAATCTTACGTAATCGAAAATAATTTATTAAATATAATAATGAGAGTAATTAATAAAATCAAAGTATATTGTACTATTTCAAATACTTTTATAGAAAATTTTATTTTAACTTCCTCCTTGATTAAATAGCTATTCAGTTATCACTTCGTAAAATAAAATAAGAATAAAGATATAAGTGAAGATTTAACAGCTATTTTTCAAAATTCGAATTTATAAAATAAAAGTATCTTTAATTTTATACAAAACACGTAAATAAAAAATTATATCTGGAAAAGATTTGTATAAGAAACAATAAACAATGAAATGGAAATAAGAGAATGGAATAAAATGGATGAATATTATTGTCTATTTTTAAGATAGACAGATTCATATTCATATAATAATCATTTTGTCTATATCTTTCTTTTTATAAGATCCATAATTTCAAAGAAGCGAGTATTTCGATTATTTCATTTTTAATAATTTTACGTGAAATTTTGTTCTCATGTAGTTTTTTTAAATGCGCAATAAAAGTGTTGGAATAATGTATAATTATTTAAAAAGTCTTGAAAATATTAATTTTTTGGTAAGGAAAGAAATTCAATTGATCAGGTTGAAAGAGCGAAAAGATATATATATATTTGAGAATTCATAAAATTATATTATAATTTCTTTATGTTAAATCACGTGCTCCATCATATATTAATTAAACGAAGTGCAGATATTTTGATAATTTTAATCTATTCAATTATCACCAGACAATTTTTATTTTGTCTAAAAAATGCACTTTTTGTTTGTAAAAGTGATAATATTAAAGTGCATGCACATCATATTTAGCCTGAATCGCTGTGGACGTCCGTTTTGCGTTATCAAACTTCCTGTCCTCTCCCACACATATAGGCGTGCAAACGATAAGTAGGAAATCGAGTTCATTGCCATCGATGATGAGAGCGATTTGCGTAAACTCGTGTGTACATATATATATATATATATATATATATATATATTCATATATATATTCATATATATATTCATATACTCATATGAATAGATATTGAATTAAAATATTCGTAATAAGAATACGTGGACCCGTACATGTGTACGATCATTGCATTTTGTTGTCAGACACGAAAGAAAAGCGCGTATAACCGATTTTCGTGTCCTGTGGTATTTATCTTGTCGTCTGAAGCTTCTTCATTCATTCTGTGGTTTTTTATTTACCTTTATTTTTTTTTCTGTTCCTATGTATTTTAGAGTATGCAGAATTTCTGCACTGTAAGGGAAAGAAGTTCGTGGACTTCGATGAAGTGCGAAAGGAAATTGAGGGAGAAACAGATCGGGTAACTGGTAGTAACAAAGGCATCTCCAACTTACCTATCAACTTAAGAGTTTATTCACCCAATGGTAAGATTTTTTATTCAGCTTTCTTTTCTTCACTCAACATTATGTTAGAAAACAATTATATTCGAATCATAATCTTTAACTGAGAAATGGTCGTCTTACAATCCGTGTACATATGGAAAAAACAGAAAAGAAAATAAGCATCTGATATAGAGAAGAGATAATGAATATTAAAAAAGAAAAGAAATTACAATATTAAAATATTTGTATAAAGCGAATGATATTTATAACACATTGATTGGAGCATCTGCCCATTTAAATTATAAAAATAATGACATTCAATATTATTAACTAAAAATGGCGAAAATCTGCAATATTGCCTTCATTGAAAAGATAGATTATCTTATCTGCAAATATTAAGAGATCGAAAAGAATTACTTTTAATAATCTGTCGTTTTAATCGATGCATTCAAATATGAAACTATTTAGATAATGTAGGCATTAAATTTAAATGGAAGATTTATGTTTTGATGTTTTGATTTTTTGTAACAAAAATAATTGATACTACGTTTAATAATAATTTACAGCATCATGAAAAAGTAGTTGATCATGAAACATTAGATTATAACATAAAACAGCGACTAGAGAATGTCTTTGAAAGAAATTTAATTATTGTCTTGGTTTATGTTGTTTAACAGTGTATATTGCATAATTGATGAAAGGGCAGTAAAGAACGTAATTTTGTGCAATTCGGATGATAATTATTGTATGATAATTATTTTACGAAATGGAATAGATAAAATCTATTGTTAAAATACTTTATTATTTTAAAATGAGCGTGTTAAAATGATTAGAGGCCTGAAAAAAATGTATAAATTTTTTTTTCCTTTTATAAATTAACATTATATAACATTAAGCGAATGATTTTTGATTTCAGTTCTCAATTTGACTCTCATTGATTTGCCTGGATTAACGAAGGTGCCGATCGGCGATCAACCGGTAGATATCGAAGCCCAAATTAAAGGAATGATTTTCCATTTTATCAAACGTGAAAACTGTCTTATACTAGCAGTCACACCTGCAAATACTGATTTAGCTAATAGCGATGCTCTTAAACTTGCCAAGGAGGTCGATCCTCAAGGTGAGAAGTGTGCTCAAAATAATATATCAATTGTTTAACGATAAATTGCATTCTCGATAGACTAACGACTTTTTTAGATAAAAAACACACAATTGAATAAAGTCAATTGTTATCGTACAAAATGAGCAGTTAGTGTAGTACATTGTCCGTACTTTTTAAGTACGAAAGTTGATTAATATCTTGCTCTACATTGTTTAAATTGTTCACGTAGGTGTGCGCACCATTGGCGTAATCACCAAGCTGGATCTTATGGACGACGGTACTGATGCTAGAGATATTTTAGAGAATAAATTATTACCTCTGCGACGGGGTTACATAGGCGTAGTTAACAGAAGTCAAAAAGACATCGAAGGTCGTAAGGATATCAAAGCGGCGATGGGAGCCGAGCGAAAATTCTTTTTAAGGTAAGGATAATTAATCTTATTGCGTTTGTCTTTGACCTTGTTCCTTTTATGAGCCTTTAATAATTAATAATGAGATTCACTAATGGAGTCGAGGTTTTACTACAATGTGTCGTTGACATTTATTGCAGTCATCCCTCATACCGACATTTGGCAGAAAGGTTGGGCACACCGTACCTACAACGAGTTCTCAATCAGCAACTGACCAATCACATCAGAGACACATTGCCTGCACTGCGCGACAGGTTACAGAAGCAACAGCTTGCTTTGGAGAAAGATGTGGAGCAATATAAGCATTTCAGGCCCGACGATCCCGCCATTAAGACAAAAGCAATGTTGCAGTAAGTGAATTCTTTGCTTGGTATTATTGGAAGTAGTCAACCGATAGACTTCGATGTGTTATTATTATGTTTTTGCTCTGGCGCATATAGTGTACATAATCAAGTATTGTGCGGTCACGGATGCGTACTGTGTGCGCGCGCGTGTGTCTGTATTGGTGTTTGGAAAGGTGCGCGCATCCGCACGCGTACAAGAATGTATTGTGTGTTTATAGATGTTAACGGCCGTATATTTTCACAATGCTTTCGTGCCTATTCTTCTACGATGAACAAAGACGAAAAATAAATCATTCGATTATTAATAAATGATCTATTATGGCACTAAGAGCTCGTTTCTATTTCCATTTTAGATTGCCACTTTATGGGTGGAGAGTCCTGAAATTTTAGACATGTTTTTTTTTGTTTTTGTTTTTCAAATCAGTCTCGTTTATCCCTATGTCGGATGCACTTTAACCAGTTGTCTGCTCATTTTGCATAAAAAATTTTAATCACTTTAGTTCTGCTTTTATTTCAAGAGCTAATTTAATACAAATTAGCGAAATAATGATTAATTTACGAAGAACGGGTAGCAATTTAATGCAGCGGATAAATAATATTCCAATTAATATATATATTAAATATAGCCTTTTAAATAATATATTAAAGCTGAGTAATATTAGTAAAATTAATTGGTAGAATGCATTGTTTCGTGAAGTAGCCATGATTTTAAGACATTTCAAATCAAATAGATTATCTTGAAAATGTTTTAAAAGATAATGTAATTGGGTATTTTATTAATTAATTAGAGTTGAGTCTATAACCATCCGCAATAAGGGAGAGCTACAATTGAGAAAAGTTTAATTTCTACTGAAATTCTAATCTTTTCTTTCTTCTTTTTTTTATTGGAATTATGTATAGTAGAATTATTTTGTATATACATATGTACAAGAGTAATATTTATAGGGAATTTCAAGTAATTAATGTCATGGCTCTCTACCCATACTATTAGCACTAACGAGACGATTTTCTTCACCCGATTAAATAAAGTAAATCACTTTTAAGGATGATACAGCAGCTGCAGTCCGACTTCGAGAGAACGATCGAGGGCTCTGGATCAGCACAGATCAATACAATGGAATTAAGTGGCGGTGCTAAAATCAATCGACTGTTTCACGAGCGATTCCCATTTGAAATCGTTAAAATGGAATTCGACGAGAAAGAATTGCGCAGAGAGATTGCCTTTGCAATAAGAAACATTCATGGTTCGTATTATTGCTGCAGTTCAATAATTCTTGGACTTTATTATTGAAATTCCCTGTTTATTGTTGATATAGTAGACTGATTTTGAATATTTCCCTAAATACAATTTGAGAAATAAAATGAAGAAATTTGTAAATATAATTGTTATCGAGCCGTAATAGTGCCGTACCTAGTATTTGCAGTATTTAATAATAAAGATAAGAGCTATATTTATATAATTTATAAATTATATATTGATGTGCAAGCTAATGCGTGGAGTGGAGTAATATGGAGACTTTTTGAAATTGACGAGAATGTATTTAAATTTCAGGTATTCGAGTCGGTCTCTTTACACCTGATATGGCTTTCGAAGCTATAGTGAAGAAACAAATAAATAGGCTCAAGGAGCCTAGTCTTAAATGTGTTGACCTAGTCGTGCAAGAACTAAGCAATGTTGTTCGTATCTGTACGGATCGGGTAAGTTGACGTGAAAAATTGTTTAAGAAACGTTATTTCCTACCGATTGCTCTGTGATTGTATTGCATTTCCGAGGCACTGCCAACGATAATCTAATTAATTCGTTAACTTTGACCGCAGATGTCACGGTATCCCAGATTACGCGAAGAAACGGAGCGTATCATCACGACCTACGTGAGACAGCGAGAGCAAATGTGTAAGGAGCAGCTTATTCTCTTAGTTGATTGCGAGCTTGCGTATATGAATACTAATCATGAGGATTTTATTGGTTTTGCAAAGTAAGTCAATTTTTCATTCAGTATAAAATGTTGTTGGTTAAGCGAATAAGAATATTGTACTTACATTAAGTCCCAAAATAAGTAGTCGTGCACATACAATAATTTGCCCTTGTAGTTGTAGCTCTGATATCGCGACGATAACATTTAATTTGGCGCACATGTAAATTTAAAAATTAGATTCATCATACTTTTATTTGCATTGCTCCAAATATTCTAAGCCCGTGGGATTTATGTTATGAAATTCAAGTGCTGAGGGTTTATTATTATAATTTTGCTTTTCTAGAATTTATTTTCAGTTTAAAAAGAAACGATGAAACGAGGGCGAAAGACTTTTCCCCTCGAAATTTATGATTTCAGCATGATTGTACAAGGGGGAGGACAATATTTTTAAATCGAGAAATAATCGCGATAAATTATTAATTATTTTGTCGATAATTTGCACACATTAGACTCGCACATTCAGCTTAATAGCAACTATTAGAAAAATTGAACGACCGAAGAAATTTTAATATGTGCAGCATTACACGAACATCCTTGCACATTTTTTTTTTTAATTTCCTTTAACTAAATTTTCGCATGTCCTGCCACGTTGCTTGGTCATCTTTGACATCATCTTTATTCTTGATTCCCCCCCCTTTTTTTTTTAATGGCACATTTAGACGCACATTTCTCTAGTATTAACTGGCCTTTTATTAGTAATAAATTCACTCCTGGTTTATTTATTTATTTCTTTTTTTTTTTTTCTTCAATTATATGTTTATTTTTAACGTAGAGATTTTTTTTTATGCTATTATTATGATTATGATTATATTAACCGTAATATTAACCGTACCAATTGTTTAGCTTTAATAATATATATCGAGAAAATCAAGTTTTAGTTACCGACCGAATAAAATACAAAAGGAAATTAAATGTCTCTCTCTATATTGCATTTGGTTTGTTAAACTAATGAAGAAACATTCATAAAGTAAAGTATCGATCAATTATGAATAAGAAAAGTATTATCACTGTGATATTCTCTAATGACGTTTTTTATTGGAAGTCGATAACTAATCGATTTATTCTCCTAGTTGTAAGTTTATAATGAATAGGGTGGCTTTAATTATCGATGAATAAAGAGTTATTAAAATTTAAGATTAAAATTAAAATTGAAGTTCAGAAAGAGAATGTAAGTGTGCTTTGTTAATTGAAAAAATAGAATCGTAACAAAGTACCGATGATACAAGTAAAGAGTAAAAAAATTCGCCATCCCAAATAATAAGAATGGCGTTCTCTTTTTCTGGTAACTTTCGATCATTTTTACATTCTCCATGCTTAATTAACTGAAACCTTATAACATTTCATCGTGTTTTCACTAACCATTGTTTCACTTTTATCATGTCAATCTTTCTATTTTCATTGCCCATGTTGTACTTCACAATTAAAAACAATGATTTAATTACACCGGCAGCGCGGCGGCCAGTAGCCATAATGCAAGGTAAGAGAGCCGATTAAACATGCATCAAAGTCGGAAAATTGTCATTGCGACTTTTTATTTTGCCCCTTTTCTTATTTCTTGCATACATACTTCATCAAACATAATGTATATCAATGAGTTTAATTTTTTTCTTTTTTTTTCTTTTTTTTTTACACATAGTTATTGGTTTGCTATGTCTTTCATTTATTTGTCATTTTGTTTAATTTCATTTCATTCGTTTAATTTTAGAAAGATTTTCGTTTGTATTATTTGGGCGGATAATGGAAAGTAAAGTTTTGGAAAAATCATTGTTTATTGTTATTGACTTTATGATTTCAATTGGCGACTTTTGCAAGTACAATTTACATTTTATATTGATTTATATTCTCCTTTTCCTATAATGGATTTTATTATTTTATGAAGTCTTATTGATCTTAAAGTGATGGAAGGATTATTATCATTATTATTATTATTATTATTGCAATTTTTTTTCGTTTTTCTTAATTTAAGGAGATTGATTTGACATATTTTGATTGTGCACTGTATTTTTATGGTGTGAATTGAGCTTTATTATGTTTGTTTGAGTGTACAAATTTAATTAGTTATTTGAAACGTGATTTGATGTTGAAAGCTGTAAATTAAATTAAATTGTAGGATATACAAATTGTGAATTACATTATTAAACTATTTGATAATTAGAATTAATTGTTTGTATTTAATTTCAAAAATAAATATCTTGTTGGATTACGCAGCGCATCAATCATAAAGTAACAATTTTCTTTTTTTTTTAATCCGTGGATAATTTTGTAATAGAAGCGTGTCACACTTATTACCTATTTTTATAGTCCGAGATTTTTTAATTTATTTTTGTTTTTTGTTTTTCGATAAAGACTGCTATTTATAAGTTTTTTCTTTAAGTTATTCAGAATTGTACTTTTATGCATAGTAGTCTTGAAATAAATGGGATGCATCATTTAAGATAATAAAAAGAGAAAGTCGATAAAAATACTTTTTCACTATAGATTAATTCTTTCTAATGTTTTGAGAAGTAAGTTAGCTTAAAAATGTTATTCAGTCAAGTCATTCAATAAATATTATAATTCTTCTTTAATGGAAATATAAGTATTTAATTTAAAATTATGAAATATGTAAAGATAATTTTAGTCGTTTAAATATGGTGTTGATAATACTAAAATTTTCAAATTGTTATTTACAGAAATCTTAAATAAATACATCGGAAATGTAAAATAAATCGAGTACATTGTATCTATTTTGTTGTTTATTGCACATATTGTAATAAGATTAATATTAAAATATGAAAAAAGTGAGGGTCAATGTGTCTCGAAAAGTTGCTGGAGAACGTAGAATTTTATCAAATTTGTAACAAGAATTAGTTTCAGTATCATCTTTCGTAACATTCATAAATTATAATTTTGCTTGATTTTACAGCTTTTAACAAATTAAATATTCATCACTTAACGCATGGCTACGTAAACGCATACTGTAGAAATCTTCTAGCTACACTACTATCAACACAAAAGTGCTTTTTAGTCAAAATTTAATTTTGTTCTCATAATATCCTATACAAAATAACAATTAAAGTGATTAACGAAATAAAATATGCATTACATTATTTACATGAATGGGGGCTTATAATATTAAATAATAAAATATTAATTAGTACAATAACAAATATTAAAAACTTTTCTTCTTATAATGAACTTTAGTTATTGGTTTTTGTGAAATATTAAACGTACCTTTGCAATTGAAAAGTAAATCAAACTTTTTAGATTAAAGAATAATGTGTTGAAAATCTCATAGAATGTGATATGAAATTTAGAAAAACTGTTTGAATTTATATATTAATTTTTTAAAATTGTTACATAATATAGTAAATGTTCTTTCTCTTCTTTACCTTTTATACAAACTCTGTCTTTTTTATCATTATTTACTTACATTTCTCTCTCTCTCTCTCTCTCTCTCTCTTTCTCTCTCTCTTTCTCTCTTTTTCTCCCTTTCTCTTCTTCTCTTTCGTCTCTGTCATTTTTCGTTTTCTTGCTAGTCTGCAGCTCATATTGTAACCAGTACTGGAATAATTTGACAATGACAGTGCGCGCAGTCTCTACTCATCGCTATGCTTTAATATTTATCTTTACCGATCTGAGGATTCACAATATAACGTTCTTTCTGTTGCAGCGCTCAACAATCGTCGGAAAATGCCGTGAAGGCAGGCCGCCATACCCTCGGCAACCAGGTCATACGCAAAGGTTACATGTGCATACATAATCTTGGCATCATGAAGGGCGGATCGAGGGACTATTGGTTCGTTTTGACATCCGAAAGCATATCATGGTTCAAGGACGAAGAGGTATTTGCTCGATCTTCTACCTTTCCCTTAATTCTTGACAATGTATTTTTATAATAATATTTCATATTTATCAATTCCTGCCCACTTTTGTCTTTTAATTCCTATGCAATAAGTAGGAAAATGAGAATGCCGTGAAAGGGAAAATATTCGTTGAAAAGATTCTTTCTATTTATAATGTATACTTTATAGATAATAATGTAAATGCAAATTAAATTAAATAATAAAGTGCACTGATTATAAAACATTTAAAAATTTACTCGAATGTATGTAAATATCAAGAAATAGACAACTATTACAAAAAGTTTGTGCCTCGTGAGAAGATGTGGTTTTTATTGTCAATATTGTTATAAAGGAGTCAGGACAAACAAAATTACGAATTTTCGATGAGCTAATAAATACTATGTTTATTGTTATTTATAATATTGAATAATAGATAATTAATATGACTGGCCACTAGCGAATCAAATACTTATGTATTTATCAGATTTGGACTGTGAATAATTTAAAGTTTCCAGAAGTTGAGTTTAGCTTTTAAATTAAAAATGTATATTTATAAAATAATATATTTCTTATGTGTATGGAAAATAAAAAATTTACTTTAAAGTAAGGTAAAATTATTGATTTGTAAAAATATTTCCCCGAAGATAATATTCAATTGGGTGCCGATGAAAATACACATATAATGCTGCAAAAAATTAATCCGAGCAAGGCAATGAGTGTTTGTTCAATCGATTAAAAGCAGAATCCCACAAAATTGAAGCTTATTATAGTTTTTTTTTAAACATTTATACTTGTATTTATAGCCCGTGAATTGCAAATCTAAGATATTTGTGTTAACGCATTTGGTTGCTCGTTTATTCTGTTGCAGGAGCGTGAAAAGAAGTATATGTTGCCATTGGATGGATTGAAATTGCGAGATCTTGAACAAAGCTTTATGTCTCGTCGTCATTTATTTGCGTTGTTCAACCCCGAGGGCAGAAATGTTTACAAAGATTACAAACAACTCGAGTTGAGCTGCGAGACTCAAGATGATGTCGACTCATGGAAAGCATCTTTCCTTCGAGCCGGTGTTTATCCAGAAAAACAGACGGAGCAAGCGAATGGCGATGGTGAAGTAAGTATATTTAACTTGGCAGAAGGCAATTTTTACAATAAAATAAAAACAAACTGAAAAGATTGAATCATTAATTGAATTGAAAAAGTATGAGGCGATGATACTGAAAAGGAATAATTTGTATTGAGCTTCAACTGAAGATGAAGAATTTTTATTTAAATGTATGTTTAATGTCCTAATTAATAATAATACATGGCATTGCTCAATAATTCTAAATTCATTAATGAAATTGAATCACATCATTCTTTTATATATTATTATTGAATAAATAATAATTAAATAATTGTAATTTAGCTCTCTTGCATTTTGAGAATCGTGAAACTGTAAAATTGTTTGTACCTAAATATTCGCCTGTAAATTCACATTTATTCGTATATCTGTTTTATTTTAGGATCTACTGGTGAGTTTAAAAGTAATTAGAATTTTAATTATGGATTTGAGCAAAAAATCTAATAACGGAGTGATAACAAAATAACTAACAAAATATAAATTTAAATCTGTAGATAATAATAACTGTTGTTTAGAGTTTGTAACACAAATTTTTATGATCGTTTTAAAATATGTTAATAACTAAAAATTTATTCTTCCCTGAAATCGTTTGTCATCTAAAGGAAGGCTATGAGGTTTGTACAGCTCGGCAGTTTTACAAATATTTTCAGAACGTATTACACACTTTACAATGAACATCTCGAACTTTCTTTGCACTTGCATTTTATACAACTACAGTCACGTACAGGACACGATATAGAACATTCAAAATTCTATTGCTATTTTGTTAATTGTTTATCCATGCTAATTTTTACCATTTTTTTATTAATTATCGCTAGTCTTACTTACACCGAGTGATTTGTTTTATTTTGAAAGATATTTTTATTTGAGCTACTCACCCAGAATTTTAAATGAGTTAATTTTAGTATGAAATTCAATTATAATTATAAAATGCAAAAGTTGCATGGTTGTATGGTACGTTAGTTTTACTACAATTTCATTAGCAAAATATGCCGTTTTATTTTTAACGTAATCATTTCAAAATTATATGTTAATGAAAATTGTCTGCCCGGTTAATTGTTTACCAGCGTCTTGTAATCGACACGTGAATATTTAAAGAACTATGTCGGATGAAAGTAGTTGCTGTGTTTCTATAATTAATCGTGAAAAATTTCCAAAATCTTTACGAGGCGAATAACTAAATAAATCGTCAATTTATATTAATTTATAATACGGTATTTTGTATAAAAAATTTATACCATTATTATGTAATTTATAACGTGTAATTAACTTTCATTTGTCATAATATTCTTTAGATACTATATAACATTTATTAATATGTAAACAATTTTTACGTATATTTATGTTAATATTTTCTTTAAAATATTTTATTTGTATTTAAAATATGCGATAATATTAAACAATTATGAGAAATTGTGCATATAATTATTTTTAATATAAAATATTTATAAAAACTAAAAATAAAAGTATTCTGAATTTACGAGGAACATATACTTTTATTTTTATTTTTAATTCATTAATATAATATTTAGATTTGCATTCGATAGCTACACTATGATTATTATAATAAAAAACTATTTGTAACTTTTTGATCGCACGATTTGTTCGATATATAAATATTTACTTATTGTCATTTGCACATTAAAGCTTAGAATCACGAAAAATCGTAGAGCACCAATAGTTTTAATACCAAGTTTAAGTGACTATTACCTCATATTGAATTTCCGTACAGTCCTTCGCAATTTATAAAGAATTTCATGCTTAATTAATCCATTACGTCTTACGTAAATATAAGAGACTGATGATTATTAAACCTAAAATTTTCTATTAGGGTGGTGGTGAAGCGCAATCATCGATGGATCCTCAATTGGAGCGGCAGGTGGAGACGATTAGGAATTTAGTTGATTCTTACATGAAGATCGTTACAAAAACAACTCGAGATCTTGTGCCCAAAACAATCATGCATTTGATCATAAATAATGCCAAAGACTTTATAAATGGTGAACTTTTGGCACACTTGTACGCAAGCGGAGATCAGGTAATTTCAACATTAAACCCCACCCCCACCCCCTCCACTAACACATCTCATTACAATTTTATGAGATACTTGTGCTCTATAACATCGAGTATTTCTAAAGCTCTGAAACGATATAAGCCAAACATTTACGATATTGAATTTAAAGTCATCAATGATGGAGGAATCCCCGGAAGAAGCCCAAAAACGAGAGGAAATGCTTCGTATGTACCACGCTTGTAAGGAAGCCCTTCGAATAATTGGAGATGTTTCAATGGCCACAGTGACGACACCCGTACCTCCTCCCGTAAAGAACGACTGGTTAGCTTCGGGCGAAAATCCAAGGTGACCGACCCATTACCTTCTAAAAATAAAGATATTTTTTAATTTTCACTAATTTACCATTTGCAAATTTCTTACTCTCTGCTTTACTCCGCAATGGTACAGTCTTGGGTAAGATTTTCTTTTATTTTTTAACTCTCATGCCGCACTCGTGATAAAGATTTTTGTTTAATGCATGGCAGTTCGTGTGTGTGTACACACACACACACACACACATAAATGGTCTTACTTATATAGATTTTTACGAGTGCTGTTTTTCCTTGTATATTATATATACTGACCTTTAATTTTTAAATTTAACAGCTTTGTTCTTTATATAAAAACGTTATAATATTTAGTACCTCTTTATATGTAATGTATTTACAATATTTCAAGATTAGAAAATACAATTTTCAACGTCACATATAAATATAAATCTTGCTTATCTATTTTAATTTTAATTATATATATATATATGCATAGTTATAGTATTTTCGCTCGTTAATTTATTAATTGCAAAAATATTTGAAACAGCCAATAATAAATATTTTTCAGTTTTACAAATTATAATTGAAAAATACCTGAATAATTATAATTTAAGGAACGTTTAAATTAATATATTTTATAAATATACATTGTGTAAAAAGCATCGAATAAATGAGTATTGCAATTTTCATAATAAGTACTTTTATAAGTAAGAGTCTGTATTACATTTCTTTCATATATTTCGTATATTTCTTAAATCACACGAGTCACATTTTGTAATTAATCCGTTGTTGAATTTCACTGAAAGTCCGTGGTAATAAGCATTTGCAACTATTTCACTCTCACAAAAGATTAAAACCTTTAATCTAGTACGTGAAATAGTTTAAAATCATCAATTACGAAACATCTTTCGAAGCCGAAGTAAAAGATATGCAGTTTACAATTAATCGAATTACGAGAGCACCGTTGCTCACAATCGCTTACAAAACGACAAAAGTACTCGCGAATGTCGTCTTACCCTCCTTCGTCAAAGGTTGAAGATGAACGAATCTAAAAACGACTTGTCTTTGTATTTAATATGTTTTTACCATCAGGCTCTCGCCACCATCACCAGGCGGCCCTGGAGGACGTCCCAGAAATGTGGCGCCACCGCCCTCAAGTACCAGGGCGCCACCACCGTTGCCCGGAGGCGGCAGACCAGCCCCAGCTATACCAAACCGACCCGGACCTGGTGGTCCACCCCCAGCTCGAACCAATTCTGGTGGAGGTTTCTTACCATCGCCACTCATACCCTCGTAAGTCACTGCATAAGGTTTTTTGATTTTTTTTTTTTTTTTTTTTTTTCTTCTTCCCCCCTTTAAAATCAAACTTTTATTGCTTGTCTTGGATAATCACTAATTACCCATTATCTTCTTAAAATTACCAACATTTTTTGGGCACATGTTCTCTTTAAACACATCTTTACCTGTCAAATAAATATTTTGATTAGCATTTTTATTGATGATTGACGATTAAAGTTAATCGAAGTTGGTAAAACTCAAGTTTCACTTTACACTATATTGCAGCGTGAATTTTAAGAACGTAATGGCCAATCACCAGTTTTTATAATTGCATACTACTTATCCTTTTATTAAATTGAGAGAAATATAAAATTCCTTAATTAGTTTGGATTATGAAAGCTATTAAGAGAGAAAAAAAAAAATTTGTTTCACTTAGATCTTTTATTAGTATTTGAGTTCCTTATATAATTAAGGCTTGGTGCTAACTTTACTTTTTATTGCAGGCGCCGACAATAAGTCTACGCACTAACACCTAATTGTTACTAATCTATACACGCATATGCATATATATATACCGATATACATACGCAAATATGTGTATCAATATATGTGTTTGTGTATATACGTTGCATCTAGATGAGAGAATAAATTAATTGACGAATACCTATTTCGGTGGAACTGGTATTTTTATCCGTATACAATAGAATGAAAGAAAATCATGGCATCATTGTTAATTCGGGGTGTGCAATCGAAACGATCTTGCTACGATACAAAACACCACATGCACATGAAATTAGCATTAATTTACACTTTCGTTACGTGCTAAATACATAATAGTAAAAATATCAATTGAACTTACTAATAATCCTTGCGGTCCAAATATTGTATTTTTTAAGAATGACCAATAATGTTATTTACATATTTTCTCTTAAAACCATTACGTTATATTGGTGGCATTCAATTTCGAATAACTTTCATTATCATAGTGAAAAGATGAGCATTTAACCAAGTCAATTTAGCTCGATTAAATTTATCGTGTACTTTATATATATGCACACATATATATATATATATGATTGGATGCTTAACGACAAGCAAAGAGCATTAATTTCTCATGTCATTGGGAGAATTGCACACCCCTTTATGCATATAACTACGATGGTATCGTTCTCAAATGAAAGGGGTAAAATAATAATTATTGTTACTATTGTTATTTTTATTGTTCTTGAGAATATTATAGAGAATACGTTTCGTGATTTTTTCAAGTTCAATCAACGGATGCAGTATATTTGTTCTTTTTGAAAGGAGTCAAAAAAAGATTGTTTTATTTTTATTTTTTTATTTTTTTAACGTACTTTAATGAGAAATATTAACACTAATGTGGCCATAAATATGTACTTGAAATTGTAAATGACATCATGTACATAATTGGTAATAAGTAATTCTAGATTATTTTAAGCTTGTATCAAACACAGATTTCATAATTTCTAACAGCATGACATTTCATTAGGTAACGTCTCAAAAGTTTTTATTTTCATTTTGTTTACGCTAAACTATCAGATTTTGTAAATTGTCGTAGCGTTGATAAGTGAGTATTCGTTTATTCTTTAATAGAGTAAATTTACTTGTCGTCTGTAAATTAGAAATTTCCGAATAGTACAATTCAATATCAAACTTTATATTTAATTCGGAGCAATAATAGAGAATTATAAAGTTTTTTTGTACGTCTCTGTCTTATGTTTCGTTCAAATAATCCTTATTTATAATAAAAATCAGTTCATGACATCAAAATTAATTAATGAAACAATCGATTAATGAGCAAAGAGGAGGATGGACGTGTCGGTGCCTGCATATTTGTATTAAAGATCGGGAAAACTCAAAAATGTAATCCAATAAAATTACAAGAATGTGAATTTATTGATATATTTATACCTTGAAAATAGCTATCAAATTGGTTTGTATTTAATTATAATAAACTACTCAGATTCTATATAAATATATATATATCGCGCGAATGAAAAATATTTATTATTAACGATGGTTAATGTAGTTCAAAGTTAATAAAGCGTTTATTTTATAATGATAAAATATACGAAATATTTATAAATTGATAGATTTAAATAATTGAAAATGTTAGTTTGTATTCATATCAAATGCCCTGCAACAAATCAACGTTAAATTTAGAGAATCTTTGTTTATTTACTTTTAATTATTATCCTAATCTACGTTTTATAATAATAATCTAAAAAAACAATTCACAGATCAGAAATCTTAAGAACTGGCGATTTTCTTATTTACGTTTATATACTCGGTGCTTCAACTATTTAATTCAGCAATTAAAATATGCATTATTTTTTAAAATTGTTTGATCAAAAAACTTAACGGTATTTATGTAAAAAAATTGCGTTTAAAATTTTAAATATTGAAATTCTAAAATTATATATAACATAGCGATGAAAATATAAAATGACTTTAAAGAATTCATTAAATTTAAAAATATCAATAATTGTACATTACTTTAAAATAATTATGTTATTTATAAAAATTACACGTATTTTATGCTTTCTATATAAAACAAGTGATTATTGTGTTATTGATAATTATGAACAAAAGGTAATAAATTTTTATCGTTGACTGAACTGATTAAAAAAATAATTAATATTTTGGATGTTTTATGAATTCACGATTAAACAGAATTTCATTTGATTTTTTACAATGATCAAACAATCTTAAGTAAATCTACCTAACCTACTGTAATAAATTATTTGTTATCTAATAATTGCCAACTGAGGCTTGCATTCGTATTATGATAAAGATGCATGTGCTCGGAGTTTTTGGGATTAAAATTTAAGATATGAAGCTTGCAATTTTTCTGATTAAATGAAATATATATATGAAATAAATGTGAAAAAAATGTGTAAAAGCTAAAAAGTTGTTTTGTTATAATTTTATTGATCACGTTGAGTTTAATTATTTCATGACAAATAATTGATGCCTAAATTGATACACAAGTTGGACCTTTTGAGCGCTAATTTATGCAACTAAATGGATAATTAATTTCTTTTTAATCAGTGAACTCTAATCATATATATATATATATATATATATATAGGTGCGCATAAATTGTTTGCTCAAAAGAAATTACTTGGTTGCATTGATTAGTTTCTTATTAAATGACAAACAACAAATAAAAAAATAAGAGAGCGAGGATGTAGAAAGAAAATATGTGTGTGGCCAGAGTATGTAGTGACGAGAAACGTGTACGTGTGTTTAGTCGGAAGGTCGCAGGTCTTCAGAAAAAGGTCACTCAGGCAGCAACGCAGGCCGCCGCAAATGCTGCCGTGGACGAGCTAATGGACGCTTTCAAGACGAAGTTGTAATGCTCTTAATACTTTACTTTAAACAATCACTTGCTCTATGTCCCTCTTGCTTCCCCTCTTATGCGTATACTCTGTAAATACGCCGGGAGTTCCACGAACACATTAACAGAATTTGGCTTATAGAACAATCCAGGATGTACTAACAAATGTTATAGAAAAAGAAAAAAATAATTAACTAAGATAATGCTTGTCACCTTTTTGAGGAAACTTGGAAATCTGAGTTACCGACAAAGTAACATATCATATATATAAATATATATATATATACATACATACACATATATTACAACGATATTTAATTAATAAAAGTAGTACTGTTGATTTATATTACACGTTAATTACGATAAGTAAAAGAAAATTTTGATTTGTTAGTTTTTTTTTTAATGAAACTTATTCAACTTAGATTTTATTGATAAATAGTAGGAGATTTTTTAGATAAAAGCTTTTATTAACTTTTTTAAATACCAATTTTTTTTTTCTTTTTTTCGTTTACTCCTTTTGCGTTTTGTTACTTTTATAATGTTGTTTTATAAAATAAAAAATTGTAATGAAATTTTTTTATTACAAATTATGAAGCAATAAGCGCAGAAAACAGCCTAAACATTAAAATAAGTTTTTTTTATCGCGTGTTGTTTATTATGTAGTTTTCATTGGCAGGCTGATTCTGTACTTTTTCATTAAAATGTCCATCTTTTTTTTCTCTTTAAGATATTAAATCTTATATATGGCATTTACTATTATCTAGATATGATGGGGGATCTCCGTCAGGAATATTAAAACTTTATTTTTATGCAATTCAAATGTATTATTTTTATATTTACTTGCGCTCTGTTACTACTCTCATTACAAAAATATATATAGCACTGTTACTGTTAATGTTAAAAGTTAATTGACAGATTACGTTAAGAACTTGAAAATAAACAAATGTTTGACTCGTATAATTGATATGATTAAAAACAAATTAAGTTTACCTTGGCTGACAAGGAAAAGACCGTTTTCTAATAATAATTTTGATAATTTTTAAACTATGAATTTGATTCTTCTTTACACCAGATACAAATATTAAAAACTTATTATTTCAATTGCATTGTTAATATTATCATCCTAATGATTACTACGTATTATTATATTTTCAAGTTTTTATTTATTTTTGTTTTGTTCTTTCATTTATTATCAATTTCATTAATAATAAAGCGATTTCGTTAAATTAAAGTTATTGAATTTTAGAATAGAGAAGTCATATTTAGAAAGAGTTTTCGAGTTTGCATATGGATTTAGAGAGAGAGAGAGAGAGAGAGAGAGAGAGAGAGAGAGAGAGAGAAATGGAATAAAGCGTGGCTAGTAATAAATTTTTCAGGAGCCTAAAAAAAAATACAGAATTATAATATAAAATAAATTTAATCAATTTACTTGAAAAACAGTTTTCAATACTCGGATGTATAATCTCAGTCGATGAATGTAGGTGAACGTCACCATATAACTAAGCGAAGTTTGGGTGATACGAATTCTCGAAACCACCCATTCTTTATTTATGGCCTGTATTCTATAATCTTCACATTGAATTAAATAAAATGAGCAGAAGAAATGAAGCAATGAAAAAAAAAGCTAATAAGTTTTCAAGGCAAACAGTGTATAACGATTTTACGCTTAATTAAGTGAGCTGTGCGCGCGCGCTCTTGATATTGCAGGATTCTGTTGCTATAAAAAAAAACAACAACAAGAATAATAATAATGAAAATATCGCGGGTCGATTCTTATGTTGGCTAGGGGAGAATAAATACTGGCGAAAACTGTGCCGAAAATGCTTGCCTTCTAAAATTACATTCTAATGCACATGCATACATACGTGTATATGCGCATATATATATATATATGAGTGTGTCGTACGTGCAATATCAAAATAATTTACGAATTATGATGTAGACGTATACCCACCGACATACATAATGTATTATTACATGTCATTATCGTAGCTTATTTGCGCGAACCCAATCATTCCAATTAATAAATATATAGAGTTATAGGACATATTTAGCACAGTCTTGCTGCACGAGAAGAATTTTCTAATTATACTCATTTCCATAATATTAATTATATTAATTATTATATTTAAATGTCATTTCTTGTGTATGTCTTATTAGCTATTGAATTTGTTCATAATTCTTAACTGTCTACGCTAAATGCTAATTACTCGACAATTAAAATCGTTAACTTGTACTCGTTAATTCGTTAATATGTACGAAATATTTGCAAATTATTATTATTATTTGTTTTATATTTATTTTTAATATTACTATAACGGTGTCTTTCGAAATTTCATTAACAATAAAGATGTAATTCTTACTAATTGTTCGGTAAACAATATGACGTTTCTATTATTCAATTTGTATTTAAAATTTCTTATTAGGTAACCTTTAGATTACTCTTTTAAGTTACCAAAGTTTCGTATTCGCGCCAATAATATCTTTTTAATGCACGAAAACAAAAGTTTCTTTTTATTCAGAGAAAATGTAAAAACAAAAATGAACAAACATACTGACGTATACAAGTTTATAAAAATTAATATTTTTTAATTACACGTTGAACTATTTACATTATTTATAATTTTCGTTTAATAATTTCCATAGGCCAATTAATTATATATCACAGTTAGATAAAATTTCTCGTAACCAATTATAAATTTATTCACTTTTAATAGAAAATTTTTCTCCGTGTATCTCATCCACCTTGTATCGGATATTGTTTTTATATTGAAAATATAAAAAAGTTATAAAAACACGAGAGAGAGAGAGAGAGAGAAAAGGAGGGAGAGCGTGTGCTTGCGCGATGTCCGACATGTGCATTTACGTGTGCATGTATATGCCTAGAAGTAATAGATTACAGAAAAGAAATGTCATGCTGTTCTAAAAGTTATACATAATAATTCTCTATGACGTCTAATGCTCTGAAAATGTTTTGTCTGCTTCAAGAGGCCAGGTATTATATTATTATAGAAATATAAAGGAAAGAGCAAATTTTAATGATATAAAACTGCATTATATAATAAATCGATGATATATACATATGAGTTGACGGGCTTTTATGCGCGGGGATTAGATGGAATAATATCAAATTTGATATACATTATACCGTACAGTGCATGCACTATATTTCATGCATTTTGTAAGTGCGTTAAATGGAAACGAAGCAGATGTGCAAAGCTGTAAAGTGTCGTATTATATAACAATAATTATTGCTATTTTTCTCGCCACTTCTCTACCCCACATTAAGAAGGTGCATTGGAGAAGAGGAATAAGTGGATAAAATTCCTGTTTCGATGCTATAATCACACTTAAACGTACGACTAATAATAATAATACCGATTGATTTGTTGTCACGTCGTTTTAAAGTTTCTTTTCATTTCTAAACTAATCTATATTAAAAAGCTACAGTAATACGCAAAAAGTAAATTAATAAAAGTGAAAATAAAAATAAAAAATAAAAATACGTGCTCAGATATAGGATGTGATAAAACATATATATAGAGTTAAATTATGTCAGTGGTGAAATATCACAAATTAATTAACGAAGTAGTGATTTTGTCAAATTTAGATGGTAGTTATGATTACCGTAAAGGAGAAAAAATAATAAACTACTATGGTTTTGTGTAGTGGAACTTTGAAAGCATGAAATCGGTGAACAAGTGTATATATATATATACATATACATACACATATATATATATGTATATATATATATAATTCACAGTTTAAAAATGTTGGTCGAATTCATTATATTATCGTTTGGGATGCAAATTTTCCGAAATGATAAATTATTTAACATCGGGCAAGCTATCCTTACACATTACAATGCACTCGATCAATTCCAATGTGAATCGATTAACATAAATTGTTTGCTATTTTACGCATTCATTGTCCATCGCGTTTGTGTGTTTGGTTGTTGAAATATAATTTTAAAGATAAAAACGGTGCACGAGAAAATGTTCATTCACCTTATTAAAAAGAAAGAGAGAAAGAAAGAAAAAGAAAAGAAAAGAATGAAAAAAAAAACAAACAAAAAACTGCACCATGTCATAACGTCTGTCAAAGCACTTGTCACGAATTAAAATTTAAAAAATAGAAAAATAAATAAATCGAATGAAAATTATTATTAAGAGATAATAGAAAATAATAAGTGATATAAGATTATTAAAGGAAAGGTGAGAAGGCTATTACTTACCAATTGAAGAATAATAAGAGAGCCGACATTATATATTTAACGAAAGACAGAGATAAAAAACAAGGAAAAGAATATTAAATGGTCACGAATATTTAAAAGATGTGCGAACAAATTAATATTATATGCTTCCATCTAAAGAGCCTTATATATCGTATGAGGAATCCTAGTAATGATGATGCTTAAATTTATTATATAACACGCGTTGATTAAGTGTAATCGTTACAAATACAAAGTTGAATGTTTGCGATTTATTTTAAGCTCATTATTATAAGTAATTAACAAATCTGAAAATTGAAAAAAAAAATATGATGAAACGGCAGGAGTAACAATTTTCCGAGGCGATTATTGAAACTTTGGTCCCGCTAATGTAAAGTGACTGCCTGGCTCTCTGACCCATCACTTTAATAATCTCATTACCGTTGAAGTAACTCTGTGTAATTCATTATTAAACTTAATTCGCTCCAATTAGCTGCCTCCCTACGAATTGGGATGTTTGTCATGTTCTACAGACTGAGACGAAGCTTCTTTTTTTTTTTTACTTCTCGCTCTTCTGTAAATTAGCGCTCCATTTTTTGACGCAGTTCACGCCTACTTTGATCTAGGCGAATGATGTTTCAATTTTAAGATATGGATTACGAATACTCCTACAGAGAAGACGAAGATTATTACACGACACGGACATTGCGTGTCGGATGTTTTCAAAATTACGCCATTAGCCTGCTCTCGTATATTTACTCGCTTAAATATTGGATGCGCGTGCGCAGATCTAATTGGGGGAGGGGGGGGGGGGTAATTGATACGGTGTGCGCGGACTTTCATTTGATTATGTTATATTGGGCGTAGTCTGGAAGAGACGTCGATTCGAAAGAATAATCAGGGTTACTTCTATTACAATGGAACAGACGGCCATTAAACAAAATCAATTAGCGAGGGAGGTTACGCTTTGACGTTGTAAGCAAATAATGACAATGTTTATGCGATAAAAGTACATAACACACTTACACGTGCAAACACTGTTTATTGCAATATAAATGTGTATATAGGGAGTAACATGTTATCATAGATTATATGAATGAATAAGATTAATGACAAAAGTACTGGAACATTGGTCGGATGAGCGGGTACGCATTTCCGCACAAAGTACATGACTTTATGATTGTCCCTTTTCTTTCTTTTCAATTACAAGTCATTCAATTGAAAGAGCTTTGAGAAAGACAACGAATGATTATTAAAATTATCAATCTAATTGTCATTGGATTAAGATTTTAATTTTCTCATCGAGTTTCTCGTATTATGCTTATTTTGTTGCGCCACGTGCTAACTTTAATGGCCAAAATGCATAATATTTGTTGAAATAACTCGATTTGACGTTCACGGAGCAAGACTCTTAACGTCAATAAAGCCAATAAATTGATTGTAAACTCATTTTTGACAAATTCTTGTTTACGAGTGTAAAACTTGAATTGAAGAATAGCTTTTGCCGGACAATATTGAATGTTTTGTTGAAATTAAGAAAACTGAGGTTGCGGAATGTGTGCTCGTATTCTGCATTGTTATTTGCGCCTAAAATGCTCGTTCCCCGACCAAATCCTTCTTCAAAATTATTTACCTCTGTTATATTTTCTTCTTACCAACACGGAGTGTGGATTTAATAAGAAAAATATTTTGTTCCTAACATTTTTTCATATTCGTATAATACAAGATTTTTCACACCATACATAGTTTATAATTAATTTCTTTTTTCTTTTTTTATTGAATTTTCGTTTATTCCAATTAAGTTGTTGTTATTATTAACACGCATGATCTTACATATCCTATTTTAAATCTGAAAAATATTTCCATTTCACTGTAAATCTATTTTTAAAACTTTCGCATTGAATTATTCTTCTGCAGAGTTGGAAAGTGAGTAACAGAATACATTTATATATCGATGTACTTGATTTTGTAGAAATTTAATTTATAACAATTTTAAGCAATCCCTTATTTTATCGTTGAATTTTAATTAGATGTAGTTTTCATTTTTAATTAGATGTAGTTGGCTAATGTATTGCAAAATATTTAATGTACGTGCACGTGATGATGATATTTAAGGCGAGAGTTATCACGTTTTTTATGAAATCACCGCGCTTTATTTGCCTGGTTCCTTTTTTCCTCTTTGCTTTGTAAATTCTTTAATGTAAACGTTAAGCAACGTGCATATATTTTTTTTTCATTTATTCCAACAATATTAGAAAATACAGAATATTTCGAAGAAAGTGTATAAGCTTTACTATTTTGATAAATTGTAAGATTTGAAAATTCACATTATCAATCGATAATTTACGTAGAATATTCAGAAATAAATATTAGTTCCAACCCTGCATTGTATGAAGTATTTGCGATATTTTTGTGTGTTGAATATCATTGCTTGCAATATATAATTAAATATCTATTATTCTAATTTATTCTCCGTTTAAAATTACGTTTCCTATTCACGAAAAACGTTCATTATTATTATGTTAAATATCGTTACATTTTTAGATTCTATGTACTTACCAGAAATATTGCTATTTCACTCGGTAATATTTTAAATGTAATATTTTAAACAATAGTATGCTGTTACGTATGCACAAATGATAGAATATGCTTGAGCAAATATTAAATTTATATGTTTTTCCATGGATTAAAAATGTAACATATTTTCTTAATGTATATTTAATTTGATTTAAATATTATGCGAATATCAGATTCATGCGTTAGCATCCCTCAGTTCCGTAAAACATATGCTTTTACAATAAAATAAAACCGCTCAATTTGGTTCTAAAAAATTTCGCGGCCAATCTACACGTACGAGTATCTTGTATCTTATATTTCAAGATTATGATTGTCCTACTCGTTATATAACTTGCATTAAATTAATATAACAGTCAAAGTAATTTCATACGCTGAATACTGATCTTCGCATCAATCACTTACAATGCTGTTGCCGTGACTACGTAAAGTCCGATATAAGATGGATTTAATGTGTGTTTTACAGGCGTGTTGTGCCGAATGTACCACCACGAATTCCCGATCGACCGGGGCCAGGAAGATTGAACTGATAAAATAAAAAGGAGATGTACCTGCCAAGATGATGAGACAAAGGCTACGAATACCCGTAGGCTGTACGAGCAGAGAAATGGAGTCAATGGCGTACCAATGGCATTGGGACGAGGAGATATAATTGTTATTGTGACGTCAGCCTACCACCTCCTGTCGGCAGAATCATCGATGATTGCTCGATGAGGATAATGAGACGGGGATAAGATCGCTCGTTGAAGAATATTTTACAGTCTGTATTGGCCTATTATATCGGAAAGCCTGTATTATCAATGCTTGAAAATCTGTCGGATGTGTACTTGTAATTTATAGCGCCTTCGTAACATCTGTTCACCTCAATTAAGCTGCTGGGAAGTTATATGCCGAGAATTTTAGAAGGTTACAATTTGTTATTGAACTTTTATGAAAGTACTTTCGTTCCGTTCAATGATCAACAGCTCAATATAAATTATATCGATATATCGCGAGAGTCACTGTAATATATGCAGCTGCACGAGTAAAGTTGAGTCGATAGATAGATCAGAGTGTTGATAAAATAGGTAGAGATTTGATAAGGCTTGATAAGGTTTGCAAAATAAAATATACAATTGTACAATTAATAATAATCCTGCAAGTGAAGCTACTTGCCGGTCAACATTATAAAAGTTTAAAATTGTATATATTTTTGTAATACAGGCCTAAGAAATGGTAAATCAGAATAAGTGTACGATATTTAGAACTAATAAATAGATGTAAATAATCATTAAAATTGCTTCAAAGTATAATAGTGAACATACATAAAAATTACCTAATTAAATTTAATTGTGTATTACATGCAGTACCGAGAGTTTCTTTACGTTTACTCTGGTCTTTAAGCAAAATCATTATTACTTTCAATGTTCCATCATGAACGTCTCTATTCTTACGATTTTTTAAGCCTTTAACCGACCTCTTATGATAATTTGTACAGACGATAAGGAGACAATAATTGTGTCTCCTTTTGTGCTACATTTTGCACATTAATATAAAGCAAAGTGTGATTTCCATAATTACGAAAAATGATACTCTATGATAATAATAGTGATGAAAGCAATCCTCTCGTTTATTGGCGCATCATCGAGTTTTGTCAAAGAAACATGATCTAAAATAGTTGAAAAGATTTGATTAGAATCGAATAGAGTAGGCGCAATCATTATTAAATGATTATGTAATTTTTTTTTTTTTTTTTTTTTTTTTTTTTTTTTTTTTTTTTTTTTTTTTTTTTTTTTTTTTTTTTTTTTTTTTTTTTTTTTGAATTGAAATCTAGCTGTTTGTGATAACAGGAAGGTAACCAAGAAAAAGTGGCGAGCAGTGTGGCTGTTTATAATTGAAATTTTTTTCCATTCACCAACTTCTTTTGTAAAGTTTTTCAATCACTTTTCTTTATTTTTTTCTTTCGCTTGTGAACTTAATCAGTTCGATGCCACATTCCTTATGAGCAAGTAATATTAGTGTTGCATGTTTATTTTAAACTGTGCGAGATAGAAATACTCAAAATTTATATGTATTTGCGTTTTTAGTAAATTTTTTTTTTTTTGTATGATATTATTTTCTACGAGGAAATGTCTTATTATGATTTAAAATAATAATTGCAATTTCGTCAGTATTATAGATAAGACATTTGTGACCAGGTGTTACGTTGATAAGGTTTAGCAAGAAAAAATGAAAATTTTTGTATGACTACATCTGTTCGTCGCTATTAGTAATTAAAAATTTATTAAAATTCAAGTATAAAATACATGACTTCCTCAGTTATAAATACAAATAATTTCTAACAGGCTTCCTTTTTTTTTTTTTATTCGTATATATTGATTTCTTTTTTATATACAATTTATGGAATATGCTATACATAATATTGTTATTGAAAATGCATTTTAATTATAAAAATATTTGTACTAATAACATACTAATAAGACAAGTATAAATTTTGATAATAAAGAAAAATCATTTCAGGCTTATGTTGAATCAATAATCAATTATATATATATATATATATATATATATATACATCAAAATAATTTGTGTATACGGAAAAATTCCACCCGTGCATAATCAATACAGTTTATTGACAAATAAAAATGACGTAGATCATTGCTGATATGTTTTGTCGAATAAGACGAGGCCAAAGAGTATTTTATTTGCATCTGGAATAATTTCTTTAAACAATTAAATGTCATATAGTGCAAATAATCGATTTTTTTCTTTTTTACCCATAACTTATCTCATTGTGTGAAAATCCCTTTTTTTAATTTTCCCATAACCAGGGCTATTTATTAAGTGCATACGATAATATATAATACATAATAAAAATTCATTCGTTTATCGAGCTTATTTGCACTATAAATTATTTATTTGTTTCTGTTACTTTATGAACGTCATAAGATACAAAAATAATTTAAAAACGAGGATGTAAAATAAAAAATAATTATAGTTGAGCTATGAATTTATCTTGTATATGACTACATATTGACTCCAACAATAATAATAATATAGTAAATAATAATATATTTGATATCAATATGATATGGATATTATTTACATTTTATACTGCACGTGTAATTTATTTTACTCTTTGTGCGTATGCACAGCATTAGTACACGCATTCGCCAATGAATATTGTTCTTAAAATTGTTTGATGAGAAATTTTAAAGAGACGAGAAATAGAAGAGAGAGAGAGAGCATACCTTCTTTGACAAAGAAAAAAAAAAAAGAAAAGAAAAAAAATATATAATAACAAACAACTTCAGAAATATGCAGTTTCTCGTGCTAAAGAGGAAACCTGCACGTGTGTTCCATCAATGAGGAGTATTAAGGAATAATCTCACAATTTAAAAACTAAAACGCGGCACGAAGGGCCGAGAATACTTGATTAACAATTGTACATATTATATAAAAATAGTATTACACGAGTATGGTACATTTGTTAAAGCAAATGAATACTTTTTTTTTTATACACGTTCGTTTGCTAATCTATTTTTAATGAGCAGCTCTGATTGAGCTTGTATCTGGATTTGCGATGAACAAAATAAAGCGTTATTTAATGTAAAATGTAAGGAATTTCTTATCCTTCCTTATCACCCTAATGCACAATGAGAATTATCGCTCATATTCCCAGCCTCGTGTCCTTTATCGTATTTCATTGAATTGCTACCGAAATCAATTCCAATTCAAATATACCGAATAACAATTCAAAATATGACTTGTAAGCAGCGGAAAATGATGATTTACAGTTTAAAGGAGTAAACATTTAAATTTGCATATCTAAATTTTAAAATGCTTTCACGTAACTTGCACTTAAAGAAATCGGAAATTTTAATGATTTTAATGAATCTCTAAATACGTTTAAATTCATATTTATAATTATAAACTGTATTACATGTTGTAAACTAGAATAGTCCAATCTAATAAATTCTTATTCATTTCTCCAAATATTCTTTTTATTTAATTGAAAGAAAATTTAAATATCATTCAACATAATTTTTATGAAAAAGTTCAAAAGTTTCATATATTCACATATTTATTGTATATATTTTATAATCACTTTTGAACGCGATATACTAGAATAAAAATTCCAAGTTACTTTAACTATATCGAAACAATGGTTCTGATACAAAACTAATAAAACACATTTCACATGGTAAATAAAATCTATTCAATGTAAGCCTAAAATATCCTATTAAAATGTCAAAGGAAAGAAAAGTCAGACTATTGCTAGCAAAAAAAACTGCATCTTGCAGTAAATGCATTACTATGTAAAAACAATGAAAAAGGTTAGTGTTGAAGAAAGAATTTCTTCTATTAGTAAAAATATATTAAAGTAAAATAAAATCCACAGAGGAAAATATATATGATAAAGATTGGCAAAATTTTTTCAATTCGCACTGTAAAGGAGATGAAAGAGTATTTAATTGAAATTTAAGGAATAAAGATTTGCCTGTTTCGTAAATAATAATAAAATTATCTATTAAAAAAAAATGTCAAAAATCTAAATAGACATTTCTTAGGTATAAATTCTTGGAAAATTTAAAATTTACAAGTATCAATCATTTCAAAGATAAGAATTGAAACAATACAATCAGCTTATTCGGTACTAATAATAAAAATTTCAAGTACTATTATGCAAAAAAAAATATGTTTATAAAGTGAATCGAATCTTTTAAATCATTAATATTTTCAATATTATCTAAGATATTAAAAGACATTTATTACTGCAGGAAATAAAAAAAATTCCGCGTAGTTTTTAAATTTAGAAAAGAATACTTTGTCAAATAATTTTGTAATTTTTATAATAAACAAAATACATTCGGATTATACATTATCTTTCAAATAAATTATATTCCTCAAATTAATAAAATTTGTATAATATCAACGAAGAGCACTAATTCTTTTGAATTTTACTTTAATTTATTTCTAGTAAATCTGAATGAAGACATAGAAATAGAAAAACCGATTGCATAGAAAGCTTATAAAAAATTTATTTTCATTATAATATAAACACTTTTATAAGATAGTTACAATAAAATTATAATTTTACAATTTTCAATTGTTTTTAAGTTTTTTTTAAATTTTAATCATTATTATCATTACCGACGACTAAGTAATGAAAAAAATTTCACAGGGATTTAATAAGATTTTAGTAATAAATATATATATGAATATTAATTTTATAATTATATAATTAGCATATAAAATAACATGATTGATTTGTATAATTTTAGTAAAATAGTTTACTGAATCGAGAAATAATTCGATGAATGTGAAAAAAGTTATTGTACAACATAACAATTAATTTTTAATCTTTTTAAAATTACTGAATTTTGTTATTGCTAAATTAATGTTGTAATTCTGCTTTACTCGACTACTGTTACAATGTTCAATTAACTTCATTTATAATAAATAATAATTTAAATTATTAAAAGAAAATTTTTAATTGTGATATGCAATTGATGTTAGTATTGAATAGAGAAAGTAAACATCCACTGGAAAATTAAGCTTTTTTATAAACATTTTATAAATATATAGTATCTTTTGTATTGTATAATATATATTTATGATATTTGACAATTATCATTTCCAATTTGAGCTGACTTGCATAACTTTAAATTATAAAATAATATTAATATTTTGATATAGTTATGTATTTTATTTTATAACTGCAAAAATTGATAACAACAATAAAGGCATATCTCCATTATATTTAAACAGATATAATAATTATATCTATTTGATTTAGGAATTAATATTATTCTATATATATGTGTGTGTGTGTGTGTGTGTGTGTGTGTGTGTGTGTGTGTGTGTGTGTGTGTGTGTGTGTGTAGGTAAACGCAAGGCTTAATAGCTCGTTTGTTATTAGAATATTATTATTATAGACAATTTTTTTCCAAAGACACTTGAACGCTTTTGTAAATGTTGAAAAATATAGGTCCACAAAATCTCTTTTATTCTATAAGATTTCAAATGTATCGTAAAATATGAAAAGAAGTAATTTTACACTTTTGGTGAATGTACAATTTAATTTCAAATGAATGGACAATTTGGTGAAGATTTTTACAAACATTTGAAACAGCCTTGTATTATAAATATTACATTTTACGATAAATTGAAAAAACTTCCACCTAACCTTTATACCTGAATAATACGTTATTTCGCTGAAGAAATATTTTGTATTAATTATAATGATCTACTTTTAACATCTTATAATGTAAATTTGTATAACAAACAATTTTGTTTCGATAAAATATTATAAGATACAATAAAATTAATTTCCTATAGACAATATTAAAATTAATTGATGCAATGGGTATTGAAACCGTTAGTTACCAATAAGTTTAACAGAATTTATTTGCAAAAATTTTTAAGAAGTATTAAAGCTTTTGAGCATAGTTAATTCATTGAATAATATTTGCTTATTTTATTTTTGGTCTGAAAGTCGTTAAAATTTGTGTTCAACTCTACATTAGAATAATAATGTAGCTATTCTAATAATTGACAGGATTACGCAAAATTACGCGGAAACTAGATTTCGAAATAATTTTCACATTGTCATTATTCAATGAGTTTTTTTGAAATCAAATAACTTTTTTCGTGTGTTTTTCATGAAATTGACACGTTCTCGTCACATTACATTATTCTTCTTTTCGTATTTGAGTTACGCCGAACAATTACGCATTGAACAATGCTAAATCAAAATGGAAAGGTAAATGTACAAATTTCTAATCAATTAATCAACGTATCATCAATATATATAAATATATGTATATATTTTTCTCTCCCTAAAGAATGAGAAGAGAATTATTTAGAAATGTCATAACCATTGCTGTATTTAATAAAAAAATAAAACAAAAAAAAAAAAAATCAGTTTGACATTTATTATTGTTCCCCGCGTGCAAAGCCGTTCGGCATCGGAAAATCCACGGATGTACGCAGCACATAACATTGACCGGCAAGTCTTTCGGAGAAATTCTACGGAATGGCCGAGTTTAGAGTGACTTTTTTTTCCCACGAACGAGACAGATCAGGTGTATCTCGTCAATCTAACTTGAGACTCTCCATGTGATTAGCGAGCACTTCCTGCGTGGATTCTTGGTAAACTTTGTTCATGGTCTCGTACGTGTGCTCGATCAGTTTCGATAAATTTTCCTTGGTCATGCCTTTGGTCGATATGGCAGGCAATATTGTGATGTAACTCGTACCTGAGAAATCCAAATACACGTATATATCGAGGCATCCTAGCCTTCACCTTTCTTACAAATCTGTCTCTCGTCAGTGCTGAACTAAACTTTGATCTCATTTCTAAGCAAACATAACCTTAAACGCTCTCATGCCGTTAAAGGATTTACCACCGACTTACCGGAATCGAACTTTTTCAGTTTGTCGTTTATGAAATAATATCTCGAGACGACGACCGGCTGAATAGGTGTTTGTGAATCGATGGCCAAGTGAAATCCTCCTTTCTTGAAAGGCAATAAGCTCGAGCCTGTGTGCCGTTTCCCTTCGGGGTACATAAGAACTTTTGCCTGTCGCAAACAAATCATTTAAATTTAAATTTAAGTGCTTTTTTGCTGAATCCAATCTCTATTTAAATTTTCCTCCACTCGTCATAGATAGAGGATAGGTCATGCATATTCGTATTACGAAGAGAATTCGTTAATTTCTCTTCATTTCTCTATCTATGACAGTAGCAATTAGCTTAATAACAGAGTCTAATTTAATATTTATCGAAAAGAGAGAGAAGCGCACATCTTCGGAATATAAATATTCACCTTACGCTGCTGAATAATCGTGGCGGTTGAGTTGACAGTCTGCTGAGCCTCTTCCCTTTTCACTCGATCGATGAAAATCGTTCCCCAAAGCCAACTTGCCAAGCCGAATGTACCGAAATATAAGACTTGCTTCTTCGAGATGACTGTGCATTTCTCGAGCACAGGCCAAAGTTCAGCCAAGACTGAAATAATAAAGGAAAATGGATTTAATGGCAATTGAATGGAAGGTTAATGTTGGCCAGAGTACAATTAACGCTGTTATTGCGGCTCATTTTATTTTAGGATTTGCGTAAGTGTGACCTGGGGCACGCTCGACGATTAAACAAACGCAAAGATAACAAAAAAAAAAAAATTGTCGATAAATGTTTATTTATTTTTCATTTGTACACTTAATCATTGCATTCGCTTTATTTCTATTTTTGTTTTGTTTTTTTTCTTTATGCGTATTATTTATATTGACATTTACTCGTCTACATTTGAATAATCATTCGATAAATTATTACCTCAAAGCTCAAGATAATACAAGTAAATTTTTCTTTAACTTTGCTCGTTAAATATACAACGTTAATTAAAATACATTTGTAATGGAGAAAAAATCGAGAAAAGAAAACGGACAACTAAACAACAGAGCTTCGTATTCTTGCCGATGATTACATTGGACAGACATTTTTTACATTAATATGACAATTTTTTTTTTCCCGGTTAAAGAGCATACTTTTTCATACATTAAATGAAATTTTAAGAATCCAAATTTAAAAATAATTTGCTATTATGCTCTAACGTACGTAATTAACAATATGCAATGCAAACAAATACAGACCAAGTGTATGTGCCACTATATTAACATTAACAAATCGTAGATTTTAAAAATAATGATTTTGTAAAAGCAATGACAATTTATTCAACTTCGTACGAATTTGAAAAAAAAAAAAGTAAAATGAATTATTTGTTAATTTTCTTGTTTATTAACACTGTAACTGTTTAAAAATAAAATCGAGCATTTTATCATAATATTTTTTAACATAATATTGTTAATAACATAATATTTTTGTAGCATTTTATAATCGAGCATCTTCTGCAATTCCAAATACTTTAATAATATTTGCAAAATAATTGCAGATAATTCAAAGTCATTAAGATACCTATTATTGTAATTAAAAAATTCTTACCACATAGATCCAAATTACTTTGATGATTGATTAATACAATTGCTCCAGTGTCATTAACTATATTCTCTTTACCTCGAATCTCATACTTCATGCCGATTAATTTTGCAATTTGTCTCGCACCCCATGCTGGTATCCTAAGCGGAAGAAATGACAATAATTGCAATTAGAGGAAGGAAAGTAATATAAAGTGTACGACGTGTGTCTTGCTTTATAAATCATATTATCTAATAATCATTTTACTTTACGTGAATAGTACGAGAGTAAAAAGAGTATCTTTAATGATATTTTTATGAAATATAATTTTTTTTTTTTTTTTTTTTTTTTAAACTTGGAATATTATGATTTATGATTACTGTATATTTTAAAAATAATTTCAATTGGATTATTCAGTTATTTATAATGATAAGAATGCGAATGTTTATCCGGATCGTTCATCATTTTTAATAATAATAATTATAATAATACACATGTACTCGATTGAATATGAATTTTAATCTCCAAACGCATTTTATTAACATTTTATCGATCTACCAATAAGATTATATCGGCAAATATATCAGCCAATACGTAACATAATAATAATATTTCGAATATAGATAGTGATTATCCAAATTGGGACACAATGCAGCGTATGTATAAGTTTTGCATAAAAATTCTCTGAGCATAATAAATTACCATTTGATAAAATTTCTTATTACGAAGAATTCGCTTTAATGTTCTTATGTTTAATATAGTTTTTTAAATTTTTGCACCGAAAGGGAGAATATTGCTTACTGTATAATATTTTTATCACATGCACACAATCAATATAATGAACAAATTAAGTATTAGTATTTGACAAAAAAAAGTATCAATGTCGATAGGATTGCGATTAAAATTAAACTGCATACTCACTTTCACCTCAGCAATTCATTGATATCGGCCATGAACGTTTGCTCTTAACATTAGCTAATCAATTACATTGGCACGAATTTATTTGATGCTAATCTAATCTCGTGGATAACACGCAGGCACGTAACTGAGTTTCAAAATTATGCAAAAATTTATTAGTATTGTAAGTGGCATCCTTTATTATTATCGTAACTACCATTCTCAGTACATATGTTTGAAGATATCGACGCGTTGAACCGAATAGATTCCATTACATAACATCGCATAATATATCTCGATTGATTAAATCGATCGAGATTAGAAACAAAAATTGTACTTGGATTAAAAATGTATAATTATTGAAGTAAAAAAGAAAGAAAGTCGTTTAACTTACAGGCTTTTATATATTTATATATATATATATATATATATATATATATATATGTAAGGTTTGCAAGGAAACTGATCTAGATGTTATATTGCTGTGAATTATAATTACGAATTCAATTTGTATGATAACGAGGATGCGCAAATGAAAGGATGGGAGTAATGGTGTTGCAAATAATTTGGTAAAATATTATATGTTACACGCGTAATAAGCACATCGTTATTAGAGATGAAATTTCCAATTTTCTTCAAGCATCCTTTACATTTCAAGCATTAATATATTGCATTCAAAAATATTTTTATTCGCATACTTGTCAAAAACAAAAAAAATGGAAAGTACAACGTAGCAATTATAACATAAAAAATGGTTTATAAATTTAAATAAGACTTACAAAGCGTTCTGCCAATTCCTGAATCTGAAGAACATTAACGGGATTGGTAAAGTAGCCGATATTGCACTTGAAATTATGAAAACAACATGTTTCGTGTAATATCTAATTTCTTCGCTTAATGCACATATCACTAGAGAGAGAATAAAGGACGCTAAATCAATGCTACTGCACGACATTCCGAGCATCCTGAAAAATTTCAAACAGAACAAAAGATATGATAAGTTTTTTTATAAAAAGGAACGTATACATTTATATGGTTTTTACTGCCCAATTCAAATCTTTTCATGTATTTTATAATGCCGCAATAATTAAAAATATTCTTCAATATATGCGTTTCTAAAATCGAATAGTTCAATTTATTCTGAAAATTTTACTCTAATAAAAAACATAATATACTGGATACTGTATTTATAAATACGGAAAGAAAATTAAAATTTGTGACCGCATATATTTATAATTATATATATATATATATGAAGGAATAATAAAAAAACGTATAAATATAATGTAAAAAGGGAAAATGAAACGAAAAAGAATGAAAAAATGAAATCCAGGAAAAAATTAAAGTTAAAAGAAACGTGATACGGCAGTAAATGAATTAAAAGTGAGAGTAGGTTTGATTAAAATTGTATCAAGAGAATTTAAAATCGAACAAGTCCCACTTAACGTCACAGAATACATAAAACAAATAATTTAATTCTACATCAATGAAACATGTACATATAGAAAATTGATTTAATACAATGATAATTCCACAAAATTTATAACGTATTTCTAAAACAGCAAATCCTCCTCCCCTCTCTCTCTCTCTCCCTCTGACTATACTCTACTTCTTCATTTTTTTTAAAACGTACGTGATTGTATATGTGTAACACATCAACGCATTTACGTGCTATGACGAAATAATGATCAGACAAGACATATAGACAACTACAATTGGTAAGGTTTGAAAATTCAAGTAAACGGATAATTTCATTCCAATAATCAATTTCCTCGGAATTGAACCAAGTCTCCTAAATGGTTTCTAATCATATTATATTTCTTTATTAACTCACATCATCGCTATTTAATGCTATTAGCTCCGCCGTAATTTATTGTAATTTAATTGATTAATTGTGCTTGTGTCTCGCTTGCTAATTTGGCACACACATGAGGCTAGGCGCAAAAGATTTGAGCTGATGAGCATCGAATGGACGATGAGTCACAATCGGAGGTAAACAGAAAAATATTTACCAAGAATGATCAAGGTGGACTTGGCTAATGAAAGTATTCTCTAGAGTATTTAAGCTCAATAAATATTATCGATAAGTTTTTACGTTGCACATCACACGGCACTCTCATTAATAATAGGAAAATGGCTTTCTAGCACGTTCCGAGATCTCTTCGTAGCTTTCTTAATTGCAATTTGATAAAACTATATGTGCTGCTGCACTTCGCCAACTCGATTAAATAATTGACAATCCCTATTAATAAATTATATTATATATGCATTTTTTAAATTATATTATATACACACAAACATCTCGCATGCACTCGAATCATTCATTCGAAAAATCTTATTATTATTGTCACTTTCCAAATAAATCACTATTAAATTTTCACCGATAATAAGTATTACGGAGCATCGTACAAGGAAGTTAAAAATTTGATCGATTTTGTGTCAAAACGTGGCATTGAATTTAAATTAGAATTATAGAACAACTAAATACATTTAGAATAAAGCCTAAACAATACCTTAGTCGTATTAATTGTAATCAATAAATTGGAAATAGAATATACCAATTCTCTGTAATACTATAATTTTATGCATTATTGGGTAATAGGTATAAGTAAACGAAAATTGAGAGACTTAAAACACGTAGTCTCTTGTAAGTTTTTTAGAGTAAAAAGTAACCATTATTTATTTTACTCAGAATTAATATTAATTACGTATATAATTATTTCATTTATCATAATGAAAATACATTAGGCGAAAGTTCATTGGATATTAAAAATATGCTCTTTAAATAGATCCAAATATACATAAACGTATAATAATATATATATATATATATATATATATATATATATATATAAAAGTATCGGTTTATTCAAATAGAAAATGACCTTATATTAATAATTTTATAATGAATAAGAAATAGAATAGTTTTATATAAATAGAAGATGGTCTTTGAAAAATTAATGGGATTAAAGAAGGATTATTAAAAGAAATTAAATTGAATATATTATTTGCACAAATGTATATATATATATATATATATATATTTTTAATTTAAGTAAATTGATTTATATACTTTCTAAGCAAAGATTTAAGAAACTTAAAGTGTTTATGCGTTGCTTTCATTTTATCAAATTTACAGATATTTATTTTAATATTGTAAATAAAAATAGGTAAAAATATGAAAAAAGAAAAATATAAAAATAATATAATCTATTTAAAGTTAAGAAAAATGTTAAGAATTTTGACATTTAGATAAGAGTGAAATCAACTTATGAATAAATCAGTTTTATAAAACTTTGTGATTGATTTTTTATTTTTTAATGAAATCTTTCTAACTACGATAAATGTAAAAGACGTTTTCTTTTTTTTTTTTATGAAATAATTAATTTTACTATAGTTGGCTAGAAACTAATTCTCGTAACGATTAACCAACTTCGCTTAGTTTTAACAGAAAAAGAAGCAATCTTCATAAAAAATGTAGAATCATAATTTAATTTATTCTTCGCGCTTTTCTTTTTCTTTTTTTTTTTTTTTTTTAAAGTGTTTTTACTTATTTTTTAAGCTTTATTATTGTAAATTTATACAAGGACTTCCAAATATTTCATAAACTATTATATGCACAAATGGCAACAAGGAATTCATTTTTTATGGCGTTTCATAGTCATCACTCATAATTCTCAGTTTATGGTTAGCCTAGTATTTTTATGACCATCCTTAATGGCTTTAACAATGAAAGCAGTTTAAAACAGTAAAAGTAATAAAAATTCATTTAACGAATGTACCTTTATATTTCTTTTCTTAATACAATAATTAAATATTGTTGCGCTCGAAATTTGTTAAAATAAATAGCGTCAATAGAGCTTTATGACAATGATTTATTGTTGAAAAAGCAGAATTTAATTACATGGTTTCGTTGATGTAATGACATATCAACTATAAGTATTAAGCTCGATATAGTGATTGTGAAATAAATCAGTGCCAAATTATAGTAAAGAGAATTCATTAGCTTGAAAGGTAACATCGGATATTAAAAAGGACACCGATAACATTTTAA
The DNA here is from genome assembly GCA_030522565.1 of Ceratosolen corneri. NCBI lineage: Eukaryota > Metazoa > Arthropoda > Insecta > Hymenoptera > Agaonidae > Ceratosolen > Ceratosolen corneri. The sequence goes on from JAPYYT010000204.1 coordinate 37,824, forward strand.
CGATTGTTTTGAAAAACATAAAATGCCATTAAATATTAGATTATAAATTGTATTAACGCATGTAGGACAACCACGTTAATGTATTAAACACAAGTATTGTGAAAATTATTTTAAAGATTTGATGAGAATTTGAGATAAATTCAATACAAGATTGGTATTTTTTCAATTAAAGGAAATTAAGAAAATTTTTAATTAAGGATAGCGTACAATTATATTAATACGCTTGGCTGTATTATATCAATCATAATAATAAATAATATAATATAAGAAGCTATGCTATTAATTTGAATCATAATGCATAAAAATATCTGAAATTTTTATACCGTAATTTATCGTTTAATATTGATTTAATTTGGAACTTTTACGAGATGAAATAGTCTAATAATTTCAATATATTGCTTTCCTTTTATATTCACTTTTCTTATTTGGCAATTTATATAAGGTAAGTATTATTTGATTCTTCCATTACTAGTTCCGCATTTGATTAAGTTGTATTTAATAATATCTAAAAATAAAAATATGCAATATAAATATAAGTACTGTAGTTTCTAATACTACACCGAGCTCGACGAATCATCATTATTCATCCATTTATATATAATGATATATGCACACATACAAATGTGCATACGAGGCAAATAATATTTTCATCGTAGACGTTTATTTTTCAAGCCGTAACTACAAATTATCGTAATTATCATGGAACGAATCGATTCTGTCAACAAGTCCATGTACCTAAGTGAACATTTATCGGCTCCAAACACTTTAATAATATAAATTTAATGCTTAACATTAGGAATTGAACGTTATTTAATAAGTTAAATTTAAAATATATATAGTCTCTTGATATGATAGACTTGAAAAAAAAATTGTTTAGCAGTGAAGAGGACTTTCATTGAATAACAAAATTTATTCAATTGTATGTAATTACGGATTCATACTATAAATCTCTGAAAATGTATCCATCTATGATGTAAATAGACCAAACGGTATTAATTTTTTTTATAAAATGTTTAAATAAACGGTCAAGCGATATTTTAAAAGCTTTACGCAAATGAAAAAATATATAAAATAGCTAATTTATTAATTAACTTTTTTAATTAATTAAATTGTTATTGGATTGTAAATATAGCTTTATCTCCTATAAAAGTTGAAAAAAATGATGTAACCGTAATAATTATTTACAAACCTTTTAATTGTAATTCAGGGATAATTTTAAATCTAAGGACGGAAAATTTTATATCTATATCGTTCAATTTATATTCAACATAACACAAATGAATTATATAGAAATTCGTGTGATCGTTAGATGTTATAAGAATGGGAACAATGGTTCCTTTATAGTAGTTTATATGTAGTTTATATGTAGTTTAACAGTGTATAGGGTTATGACTTCATGTAACTTTTCGATCAAAAAGCTACTTCTTTATGTAAAGTATATTTTGAATGTCATCATAGTATCGGCTTTGTTTTATTATAAAAATGATTGCGTAGTATAAAGTGGAAAAATTATAAATAATTATCATCTTCAAAATGATAAAACTATCCTTTTTCTTTAATGAATTATTTAAGATTTGATAAGTTTGTATTATAAGCTGAGATTTGTATTATCGATATAGGAGAACATTTACTTTTCATTTTGTAATGATATTCATTCGTTTTAATAAAAATTAAATGAACATTGACCTTCTTTATATATAAAATAAATAATATTTATTTTCGTATAAGAATTGTCTACAATTAAAGTTCGTCAAACCAAGAGTATTATACAGAAATATCACGTATTCATTACATTTAATATTATACAAATATCTTTGTAATTTTAAAATAATTCATTGAAAATTTTCATTGGTATTTAAGTTTAATAATTACATTCCTGTACAAATTAATCAATAAAAATGAAATTGTGATAATACGCACAAAAATACTTTGTCGGTTCATTTGTTAGGAAAATAATTTCAAGAGTATCTTAGATATTGTATTTTTAGATAAAATAAAATACAATATATTATATTTAAAAAAATATATAAAATATAATTTAAAAAATAAAAATAGATTCAACAATATCAATATTAGAATAACCGAATCATAATATTATTAAATATTGTAATTCGTGTTACAATTTTCCAGAAATAATGAAAATTAATTTAATTTCTAGAATAATTGATAGCAAATTTAGGCTTTCATATATATATATATATATATCAAGAAGATATTTGATTATAATGTATTAACTTAATGATAAGTATACAGATATATTAACTTATATATATATACAAGATATATTATAATATACAGATATATTAACTTTATTATTGTTACAAGGATAACTAAAAACTGATCAAATTCATTATTTAATAACTTCGATGTTCAACCAGGTGTACATACCGGTTAGTTGTACAAATAAAATTGAAAATGGTACTAACCAATAGAAAATGCGAATAAACTCATATAAACTTAAAAAAATAAATATTATTTTGCAATAATATTTATTCTTTCAATATACAATTTCAGATTTTATGACAGTTGTAGAAATAATAAAAGTAATTGGGTATCGTGATAAGACCGGTGTATTGAGTTTTAATAAGATTACGCGTGTCTTCTTATAACTTCATACAATACATACAAATATAAAGTATAAATCGATATGTAAAAATAACGAAACACGAACACTATTTCTCAAAAAAAAAAAAAAAAAAAATATATTTATAATAATCACTGTGATATAGGTTTTTTATTGTATCAAATTTAGTAGCAAACTTTAAAAATAATTGTTTAATTTCATTTTTGTTCTTAAATAAAAAATTGAAAGAATATGTTTTCGAAGTAAAATAATAAATTTAAAAATAGTAAATTTAAAAAATTTAAATCTTAAAAAAATATTTTCCCTCGCAGTCATGCAAATTACATTGAACAACATCTAAATAAATTAATAAAAAGAGTTCCAGGAATTTTACTTGAATACCGGTTTTGTTTACAATCAGAAGTTATAAAACTTAGTATACATTTAGTATACATAATTGAATACAGAATTTCGCATCTGGAAAACCTCAATCATAAAAATATAGAGGAAAGTAGCATATATAAACGTGTAATTTGTGATTGTTTAAAAATGTGAAGAAAAAAAAATGTATCAAGAATAGTTTTTCATAAATCAACTTAGTGGAAACTTACAATTTTATTTACAATAAGAATCCCCCTTTTTCCTTATTAACTTTAAGTAAACAGAAATATGTTTTTACGTATGAAAAAATTAATGAAATTTTAACAACTTTTATGTTTATTAAAATATTATTGATTTATTCAATTAATGATTTAGGAGTGTATCAATTTATTAATTTATTATCATAACTATCCAGGTATTCAATTCTTAAAAACATCGCGAAGAACTTATTTTACTTCTCGTGTATACACCATTTAAATAAAAAACGTTTTTCGAAATTATATTATTTATCTCTTTGCGATTTGTGAAAATTACAAAGTTTTTATACAATAATACTTCTATTGATTAGAAGGGCTTCAAATAAATTAAATTTTATTTTTACAATATTTTTAAGTATTCGATATATATTTCGTCTATCGATCATAATGTAAATCTTGTAATTAGTATAACGATGGTGCCAATCTAAAATATTATCGAAAATCTTTCATTATTTTCTTAAGTATATTCCTGTGCCTTTAGTTTATAATTTAAAATCAATGTTTATATATATTTGTATATGTGTTTGTGTATTATTTAAATGGTGATATATTTCTAATTAGTTTTTAATATACTCGAATAAAATGTTATTTTATTCCTAGAAATTTTTTCAGCTTTTAGAATACAATAATAAAGAGAAGTAAAGTAAAAAATGCTTTTTAAACTTTGCTGTATTCGCAAAATAATCAGCTGAAATATCATAAAAAATCTGATTGGCCTCTTAATAAGTACCACGATAAGAAAATGTTCAACATTACATCAAAAGTATCTTTAAGTTATTCAATAACTTATGTAATATTTATTAAATTTATTTTTTATTTATTATTTTCTTCAACGTATTATTATAATTATACCTTTATGTTAGTTTAAAATAAGTCTACATTAATTTTCATAAATCATTTCTTATTACAATACACTTTTATGATTTATTATATTATTTTTTAATGTGTTAGTGTAATATAGTGAAAAAAATTCAAAGTTTCTAATTAAAACATGCAAATTACATTTACAGAAAGATTATGCAATATATCTTACTTTTATTCATATTTATAAAAACAATTTGACTTTAAATAAAATTATAATTTCATTTTTGATACAGTGCTTGGTTAATATTGTAAAATGTTTTTCTGCTTTTAAATATAAAAAAATTAAAAGAACAGCAAGTACCAATGCTATAGAATTAATATATACTATATATATTAATATATATATTAATATATATTATTATTGAAGTTGATATTTTATATAGATATTGTCATTTTATCTGTTATATTAACGAAATATATTCAATTTCAATTTACTGTAAAACAAAACCAAAATTAGATAATAAATGAAATTTATTTACTAATTGTTACTTTTAGAACTTTCACTATCGCACTTTCACTTCTCCTTTTTCCTGCATTGCAGTGGCAAAAAAAAAGAAGAGTATTTTCGGGAAATGTTCAATCAACTTTCCTACTCTTTCGAAATTATACGAGACATACGCGATGAAAACGAGTTTAAGAAGTTTTTTCCTTTCCACAGATTCCTATTAATACCCACAACAATCTCTCTCTCTATAAACAACATAACTTCTTACAACTTACTAATATACATTAATACTTGCACTTAATTTAAGTTACGGTTACAGTTAAAAACTTATAAAATCCCTGTTTAATTGTATTATAAAATCGTTGAGAAAATATTTAGTCTATTGAATAAGTTTTACGATACTTAAATTACATAATCGATAGATTATAAAAGGAAAATTACTATAATTGTTTTAACGCACAATAAAGGTATGCTTTTTAACATTTTTATGAGATCGTGCACATACGAACGAATGCATACGTGTTGGTGCTGTATCTATCAAAATATCTATCAAACCTACTATCAAAGAACCTCTATATAAAAAGAAAATAACAATACAATCAAACTTCGTTTTAGAAATATTAATTTTTCCTACAACATTCAATATAATACGAAAGCCTCAAGTTATACAATAAACGAATAGGTATATACATATATATACATATATATAAACCAAAATTTAAATTAAGACTGATTCATTATATACTTAATAATAAATTAATACAAATAGAAAAACGTTTGTATTAAATATAATAATAAATAATACTTGTATAATTTTATTAATTTAAATTAACTTGTAACTTTAGATTGTTGTAGGTATAATCTCATCGATCGCGTATTTGAAATATTAAAAAAGGTCAAATTACTTAAGATTTCAAATACATGATCAATGAGATTAAATCTATAAAAAGTTATATCTTATTATTATTAACCTTTAGTTACTTTATTTGAAAATATAAAATTTTACAAATGTATTAAATATCATAGTTGTCTGTATGCTTTATAATATGTTATGGTTATAATAAAATATAATTTTAGAAATTTATAGTTAATAATCATTTTGTAATTGAGATATAATTGTTTAAAAATTGTATTACTTACATAAAGTAAATTTTAAAAATATAAGCATTTCTTCTAATTTATTATAATTTATTTTTTAGTAGTTTAATTTATTATTTTACTCAAGACCTCTCAATTTTTATTTTATTTTACTCAAGTAGTTCCGACAATAGGCCATTTATACAGATTCAGATAAAACTTTTTAATTATTAAATGCTATATCGATTACGAAAGAAATTCTGGTACAATTTACGGCAATGCCAAGCGAAGGTGAATTATTTATTAAAATGTGTATAAAGTAATGCAAAGTGCAATGGCATTTGACACGGAAACTCGATGAATAATTTACATATTCGATTTTCAGTATTAGCTTATATTTTGGAAAATTATTCTCATTCAAATTTCTTCAATTAATTGCACATAAATTTACTTTCGACGTGTAAATAAAAACAAAAAATCAAAAACCATTCTCATTCTTCCACTGTTTTTCAAAAATGAAACTACTATCAATACAATTCATTAGCAATTGTAATTAGATTGTAATATATTTTATGGTTCTGCTTCTGGCGAGATATTTTCCCCATTAAGATCTAAATGTATATCACTCGCGTCCAACCCTTTCTCAATAGATGCTAATAAGCCATCGGGAATTACAAATGTAAATATACAAACGTGTTTTCTACATTAGGCCGATTGTAAAGTGAAGTGGTAAGGCGCAAACGGAGACCTTAAAGCTTATATATAATACCGGCCAGTAAAGGTTAAATTCAAGATTGTCATTACATCATCCTATATCTTCGCCTTATCGATCATTCAATTAAAAGCCCGGCCAAACGTTTCTTTAACGATTGAGTAATCGCGAGTTTACCGACTCGCTATCGCGATTATTTCATTAACATTGCCAACAAATATAAAGGACAAACCGCAGCTTACATATATATATATATATTTATTCCGATGAGTTTGAAATTCGCGTTTTTTTTATGCCAGTCGATTAGTAACTTTTTCTAGCTGATTGATAAGTGGAGGAGAAAATGGTTTGGGGACCTATACATTATTATTGGTTCGATAGAAGAGAATGGAAAAAGAAAAGATTCTTATAACATTTATAAATAATAAAACTTTTTTTACACTCATAATTCATGACTAGGATGTATTTAAGTTTTACACGATAAATGTGTCATTAATCTAATCATATTTCGCGCAATGACATTCTTAAAAGATCACGCTCAACAATAATGTTGTATATTGTAAAGTAAAGCCTTTTAATTAAATGATAAGATTTAAATAACAATAAGATAAAAATACTTTGGCAAATTTTAATGTAATTTTGTTAATTAAATATAGAAGCATTCGATGAAAAGTTAACGTTAAGAAAATAAACAAATTAATGTAATGTCTTCTTCACATACGATTTATTGTTTATCGCAAGTTTTATTATTTACTTCAAGTAGCTTTTATTTTTAATTTATTTATAGAATTTTTTTTTTAATTTATTATAGAAATACATTTGAAACTATATCTTATAATTATTAAGCATATAAGTTATAAGTGTAAATATTTTTAGTAGAATGGCAAAATAGGTAAAGTTTTACAATAAGCAGAAATTGCAGAATGAATAACAAATTTTAACAAAATAACGCAAATAAGAATTTTAAATTCAACTGATTTGTAAAATGTATTGTAATCGATGGAGGCCAAACGAGATTTAATTAAATCTCTCTGAAAATATCATTCAGATAAAATGTCGAATATTCCAAAAGAATTGTAAAAAAAAAAAATGATTGATTTTATTTTGATAAGTTTTTATATTATAAAAGTTAAACCCACAATGAGAATATCCGTAAAATTTATTGAACTCGAAACACAAAATATTAAGATAATAGCCAGCTGTAAGTTTTTAAATTTCTCAAAATAACCTGTATAATAACACCTATATATATATATATATACACATTTTATAACTAATTCAAAATTAATATAAATAAAAGTATAAAATTGTGAGATCGTATCTTTTCATGATCAAAGTAAAAAAAAAGAAAAAAACTAGGTAAAACGAGAGAAAGTGTAATAAAAATGTTTATGAAAATGCTAGAGCTAATATTAACACGATATTTGCGATAATTTCTTTTCATTATGAAATGCTTAATTCATATTTATCTATGAAAGTATAATTTCAAATGATTTAGCATTTTTTTGTTGTTGTGTTGTAATTTTATTAACAGTAATAGGACAAATTAATATTTGAGAGATAAATGATCAATGACTTGCCCTACAGAGAGAATTTCAAATAAAAATATAACCTTATATGTCACTTTAAATCATATTGATCGATAAGTCTATGAAATAATACTAGACGGGCATTTAATATTACAGATGCTGAGAAAGTAAATGAAATATGAAATGCAAAAGGATGAAAAAACGTTTTTCCATCTCAACATTATAGTATTATAATTATCATAAATAGCATACTTCCAAGAGAATCTAAAAGAATAAGTTGAAGATTATGTGACATTATTTGACAAACCGATTCTGATTGGAAATTAGATATTGGTAAGTGGTGGATTCTAAGCTGAGCTTGTTTCTGAAAAAAGTAAGCAAATTTTATCATGTGCCACTGTGCGCATAAAATACAGATTACGCGTTAAAAGTACAGAAAGTGCGAAATAGTATAGATTAAAAAAATATAGACTCTTTGCTAATGAATAAAATGCCTTACAATTGATTATACTTGCAATTGTTACAAAAATATATTCAATATCACATTTGTTAATCTAAATTATCAGTAATACTTTATGTAAAGTGTGTGCTGCTATGCTCGCGTGATTAAGAGACTCCCAATGTATTAGTCCATAAAATTAGTCTAAAAGTTCTTGAATATCTTTGAGAAATGCTTACGCCGCCTGATATTTAATACGACTTTTGCCCCGCCAGAGTTTTTAACTCGGCGATTCCACCAGAAAATAATTCATTATAATGAAATCACAAGAGACACATTTGACTGCTTATCATAGTCGCGAAAGTAGACGTATCAGCTTCCCGTCTAATCTCACGCACCTTTCTCTCATAACTTCCAATGAAAGTCCAATCGGTACCGGCAAATCCACTTTATTTTACTATCCTCCCTGCCTATCCCACACACGCGCGCGAGAGAGAGAGAGAGAGAGAGAGAGACTCTCTCATTCGTCCTTTTACTCTCATATGAGAAACCATATTGATATTAACGTTAATCACAAATACTTTTCCCATCAACTACTTTCGATTAACCGGTAATCTCGTCGTATTATTATTACTTTTATTTATTTTACATTCAATTAGTTCATTGATCTTTTAAATCTTAAAAAGATTAATAAAGCTGCGCAGTCGTAGTTTATAGGCAAAAGAATATTGTAATCTTTGATGTGCTGCTTAATATTTATTATTTTGACTTTACATTATTAAATGGGCACGATTCATTAGCATTATATCATTATATCATACTCAATATTATATTGATGCTTAAGCACTTTCCACAATCAAACGCTTCTTCCATTGCCAAACGTACATTTTGATAATAAGAGTAAGCTTTGAGTCACGGATGCTTAAAGTTTTACCCAAATAAGCGCAGTGACGCCTTTGTTTTTTTAAATATTAATTTTAACTATTATTTAATTGTAAGCCGTGTATGCGTATGTAATAATTATATAAAGCAACGTGTATGTTAATGTAGAAATGAAACTCGGCAATTTATCCTTAAGATGCGACTGCATTAATTCATAATTATAAACAATGTTTTGTTGCATAAAAATTCAATGAATATTTTATTGCAAAAAAAATAAGAGAACGAAGAGAAAAAATTATTGAATAATTAGTATAAAAATAGTTTAACGCATAACTACAAGATCATTCGATGGCTTGATTGAGTAAGCAAAAATATAGAAAAACTTATCCGTCTAACAGTATCTACAGATAGCCTGTCCAGATGAGTAATCTGACAGTTATGAATTACCATCATACTCGAAGTATATATATATACTTCAATTTCAAAAAAGTAATTATATTATACTAATTAAAACACCAGTGAAAAGAAAGATTTAATTTTATTATTAAAACAGTGCTTTTAATGTTTTAAAATTTCATGAGTATATGAGTTCCAATAGCTGAGAATTAAAGAAAATTTATTTAAAAAAATTAAACATTTCTTTATATACTTAAATGGTATGTGTGAGAGTGCGTAATGGCGGTAAAAAATAGGGAAAAAAGAAAATATTTTTCATTTATTGACGTGGGTACAGCAGTAGTGGGAACTTGAACTTTGTCAAATTGTGATTTGACAATCAACAAATAAAGAGTAATCAATTTACATTTATATAAATCATATTATGATAGTGATAGTAGTTTATTAAAATTAATCGTTTACGTTTACGTTGGTGTTTCACTCCTGCAAGTCTTCTAATTTCACTAACGCAATCAAGCCTTAAAATTCACTTCATAAATAATAAAAGAAAAAACTATATCTACAGGTAATATAGTATAATTATTTTTTATTTCCCCCCCCCCATTTCTGTGGAATGCAACTTGAAAAGAAAATAATTATAAAAGGTTAAATGCCAGACAGGGTTTTATAGGTCATGGCATTTGGTTTTGAACTAAAGAGATTAACATGTTTGACTCATCTTAAATATGTTGATTATAAATGTATATGTATAACGGAGTTAATATTAATACTTGAATTTTTTAATATTTGAACGCCAAATGTAAGACCGTTTGAGCTGAAATGTTTAATTAACTTGGGATGTTGGATGCATTTTCAACAAAAATATTCATATTCATTATTAATTGCAATGAAATTTCATTTGTTTGATAGCCGAGGAAGTAAGGCCCTTAATAATAAATTTTACGTCTTAAGCTAATTAGTACAGTCATCGAAAAAAATTTATTCTACGTAAACTCATAAATTTGGCCGTCTTGGAATATTTATACTTTATCGATTAAAATCAATTGTCAATTTATCAATAATTGTTCGTGTCATTCTTTACGCATGCAAATCATGCTAATTGATATTCCGATTTTCAATTCGTAAACTGCAGACAAATATTTGAAATTTCAGCACAGGTTACAAAGGAAACAATCGTGAATCTGACTAAATTTTCCGTCACTTGAAGGAATCAATCAGCTATTAATAATAATATTCACGCATATGTTCATCGACATTTTGCGATGATATTTCTTTAAGAAAAGGTGCGATAAAGATAATAAAATTCGAATGATTTCCTTTGCATTTAAACTCGAATTATCGATGATCGAAAAGTTTAAACCTAAATTTAATCTGCAATATCGGTAAATTACAAGCGATATCTCGGGGTTTATGATAAGAAATTGTGCCTTAAATGCCAATTTTGACGTTTGACGTAAATCCAAACGAATTGCAAATCGGCCTCTTACCATTGCAATGTCCCGCAGAAATATTATTAATTGTAAATGTTTGCATTATGTGTTTATAAAGCGCGAACGTATTCTGCAATAAAATGCAAAGATTTCATTTAACAAAAATTCATTTGAAGGTACATTTAGTTGAAGGGGTGATTTGAAGCGATGGAATAAGAGTTTTTTTTTGTTTTTTAATTCTTAGGAAACTTGAAAAGTTTCGTCATTGATAAATTTGTATAAAGTGATGGGAGTTATCGGCCGAATTTTCGACTTAAGTATCACGTCTAATGACGTAACAAGTCAAGTGTACTTATGGAGCCGCAATTTTTATTTCACATGAAAAATTCTAAATTACGCGTCGATGAAAATTTTTGTATTAGAATTAGTTGAAAGTACAATTTTTGACGCGAAGTTTCGTCTAATATTTATTTGTCGCTCCGCCCCCGTTTATATAAATAGCAATGGTTTTTCAAATAAATAATGACATTTCAAGTAGTTAGTAGTTTTTGCGCGATTTTTTTTTAGATAGTAGTTTTTCCGTGACCATCAACTCGAAACAAAGAAACAAACGTAAATGGAAATTTTTTGGAAAAAAAGCGTATGAAAACATTCGTTTCGGCAGCATCATAATATTATTTTAGATTAGCGCTTTCAAATTTCCACAATATTATCTTGCAAACGTCAATTATCAATTAAAGTGACGTTAATCGAAGTTCTAATGTCCAAGTCAAATGTACGAGCAATCCAATGAATCGCAACAATTTGAAAGATAAATCGTCAAGTTGCTTGAAAATTTTGAGGGTGAAGATGTTTAAAAAAATTGGAATTACAAGTTGTTTCTCGGTTCTCTCATTGCTTTTTCTCTTTGCGTGCTCGAAGAATCGAGAATTGGTCTGCTCTAAGCGAACTTGTTAATGTACACATGTGACAAATTGTAATTATCTTCAAGGTAGAAAGACGTTGGCCTACATGCCGTCAGAGGTACTAATACTATAAGCGCTCGACATTCGACAGATTTTAATAATAATATATCCAATCTAATGAGCACATCTTTTATTTTATAGTCTTGCAATGCTGTAATGGGAATTTAGTCAATTCACATTGCTTGTGCACTCGGGAATTGACGCAAAGTGCTAGTAGTGTACGAAGCATTGCCGGACAGCAACGTTCATTGCTAATCACCAAGTTCACTAACTCATCGATCGAGTCCTTAAAATTCCATGGATCCAACGAAATGTCAATGAACTCGCTAATAAAATGAGAAAGCGCGGCAAGTTGTAAAGCTTCATTTTATCGCATTTCATCAATGATTGGTAGGATCTGGAGGATGAAATGGACGGCGCACGACACGAGACCTCGAACGAACGAAGGAATATCAATGCTTTTTTTCACAACTGATCACAAAGTCATTAGAGACGGCATCAAACGCTATTGGCTTCTCTCATTAAAAGCCCGGCCCGGCCATTCAGCGCGAGCTCCAAGCAAACACGACACGCTCCTGGCTGCTCCCACGGCCCACTTAACGAAACAAATATTTCCCAAGGAAAATACGAACGAGATAGCCAAGACACGACATCCGCCTGAATCATCGCCTCACCTAACGAAACTAACACCAAGCTTCAAACACCAGCCAACCGCCGACCGACTACTTAACACTCTCGCTCGCTACTGCGACTCCAACTCGCCGCACGATTAATTCAAGGCCACAACACACGCCTCGTCACAACTCAATTGGCAAGCCATATCTCCAAACGCAAAGGGAGCGAGCCGCAGAGGCATTGACAATCCTTGTCAAACTGTCAAACGTCCGCCGCGGCCGTCCTTGGAACGAACCGGCGACCTCCCCCCCCCCGCCGTCGTCGCGACCACCCGACAGCCCGGTTCTCAAAATCTCTCCCTCAAAATGCCCAGCCGGCGTACTCACATGGTTGAGGCTGCCCCCGCCTGATGCCAGCCGGCGAAGCTGCGGACCGAGCGGATACGCGCACGCGAGACCAGGTTGCCTGATCTCCAACTGAACGAAGCGAGCCACCGACGCCCGACACAAGCACGTGCGGATATATCGAACGGAGCCTCGTCCCGTCTCTTTGTTGCTTCGCTCGGCCTCCCGCTCGCACACGCGATACTCTTTCCCCCACCGAGGACGAGCGCCGAGTGCCGCGGCGCAGCCTCGCCTCCCCCACCCTCTCTCAATGACGCCCTCGTTACTGACCGTCCCGTGACAGCCGAGCGACCTCTTATCCCATCCTACCGGCGATTTCTCGTCCTCTAAGTAACCGTTTCACCTGGAAAATCCTCTCGGCCAAGTTTATCTCTCTCTCTCTCGGTGCCTTGGCTTAACCACCGCGTGGATTGCCACGATCTCATGGGAAACGACCAGTCATTCTTCAAACCGATCCACTATTTAAATGCACATTCTGTCGCGCGGCGGTTCACGCTTGACGTTAGGGTGCGGAGGGACGTTTTAGGGAAGAGAGTGATAAATGAGTGCTGCAGATTTTGGAAAATCGCGCGAAAGATCTATTGGGCGAGCGTTCGGTGCTCGCGCTGATTCATTCGCCCTCGTTTCCAGATAAACCAATACGGCTTTGGCATTTTGAGATTAGGGAATACGAGCGCGATTACTCGGCTTTTGGCTGTAAATGCAAATTCGTTGAGGCAGTTGGTACACATATCACAATATGTGCGTGTGTGTGTGCCGCCTGCACGGAGACACATTTAAAAGTAATGAATGCCCTCCAAATTTGCATTTATATTATCAAGTGTATGTCAGTTAAGGAATTGGAATGTTTGTTAAGGGGCTGAGATGTAACTTTATCGGTGGCTCCGTTAAATTATTTATCATCGTCAATTGACTCGTTCGGTAATTTTACATCCAACGAAGCATCACCTTTTAAGGGATATTGTATAAGGGAAACCGTTTGTTTGCACATTATTGTAATTAATTGGTTGCTACGTATATAGTCATAGTTGCCTAGGCATATTTGCTTTCTCAACGTAAAGTGCAAGAATTGGTGAGAGAGATTATCGTGCACTTTCTTCATAATATTACCAAGCATGCTTAGTATAATTGATATTAATAAAAACGATTAAATATGCATGCGAATACAATAGTTGAGTGGTTCTATGAAATTATGTCGATAAATAAGTACATAACAATAACACAAGTACATATAAGTATGATATTCTTTTCTTTTTTTCTTTCTTTCTTTCTTTTATTATCGCAACAATATCCGATTAGAGATAATATTAGAGGCAAAATATTTGAAAAAAAGAAAAGACAAGTAAAAAGATTCAATTTTATACAAATAAGATTTCGAATGCATACCTTTCATGAAAATAAATGATTTACATTCGTGAACTTTAGCAATAGTTTTGAAAAATAATTTATATACAATAGCAGTTTTAAAAGATAACATTTTTGCACTCAAAGCACTCGCAATCGCATTTTGTAACGAGGATAACTAAATTTTGCTTTATTGTATCATGTCAATATTATGTCATAATCGGGCAGCTCATTGTTCTCTCATTATTTTAATTGTGTATTATGTATTATGTAAATTATCGATAAAGCTTTCAATTTCCATCCTTGTATTTTCATCGTTTTTCCTAACGCAATCGTTACTGTTCAAGCACGTGATTTAACTCATTTCCGACAGTCCCATACCGCGTATCAATGCTCTTGATCTGCAACATTTTTATTGCTCCTGTCGATTGCTCATGACCAATACGCTTTATTAATTTCATCGATTCAAAAATATTATCACCAATTTGAGCATTAATACTTTCGATAGATTTTTTGAAAAGGTCTTTGATCCTCATCGCCATTAATTTCGATTAAATTCGAAAACGCGAAATTTCTTAAACACCATCACATTCTACATTAATTCTATTCTCTTTCATTTAATCTCGATGCTTGTGATAAAGCCTTCAGGGATTATATTAAGAAAGGATTATTTCAACAGAAGTACAACGATTTTTTTCTTATTATTTATCTATTGCCATTTATTTAGTATCGAATTTCCAATTAATTAGTCACTGTTTTGTATTGGTGTGGCTGATTGTTATTTATTTCTTTTCCTCGATGGAAATTCACGATTGAATCATCAAAAAAGACTTTCTTTAGGGTTAAAATTTTTTTTTTTCTATATTCACTTTTTTTTTTGTTTTACAAATATTATAATAATAAACTCATTTTAGAAGATCTATTGTATGATCTTTCATCTTTTCTCAATTTTTTATTTTTTACCTTGATATTGTACTATATTTCCAGTTTCGGAAACATTTCAAGCTCGTATATTTTGTTCTAGTTGTTAATGGAATACAGAATGCAGTACAGTTAGGACTCGTAAATTTTTACGATTTTTTCTCCAAAAGCGAATATTCTAAGCATTTTAGTGATTCAATATGTTACTCTTTATAATCGATCTGCTCGCGCAATATTTATTGCGATTCTTCCTGTTCAATCAATAATAATTTTAAACAAGTTTTGAAATCATTGACCGTTCATCGACAAGCCCATTTTGCAATTAATACCTTTTACGGTTTCGATGATAATTATCGTCTGTGGTCTCTTATGTTTTAGCCGATTTTAAATGTTTAATATAATAATAAATCGTTTTTGTCTATAATTTTGTTTAGTACAACAAAGTACCAATAACGAATAATTAATGGCTTCTTTAAAGATCCACGATTTTGCTTCATCAATAAGTTTGAATTTATCCTCCATCTCGTTAAATGACTAAAGGCAGCTTAGAATTTTTCCTTGTTTATGCTAAATATAACTAAGCTCGTTTTATATTTTATATTTATATTTTTATTGCTTTTTGTTGTCGTTGTTGATTTTTTTTTTTTTAAGGCGGACATGAAATGTATTGATCTGTCTGCGAATCTTTCATCGAGCTTAAATCGTCGAATTGAAATTTTGATTTTATTCTCCCACTAACCTTTTCCCATCTCCATATTAATCAATCGCTAGATTATTATGGTTTGCGCTTTAAGAAATAACGAAATTTTTAATGCTAACTGTCTAGAATTGTCAATTGGAAATTAATTTTAATTTTTTCCTTAAATTTTTTTTAAAAAATTAAATGATACGCATTGATCATATTATATGATGTACAATTTTATAAAACTAATTTATTTTTAATCGATATTATTGGGCAGTTGATTTAAGTTAGTGATAAATAATTTATTACACAATTTACTAAAACTATGTAACGTGCAATTTAAAGTAATCAAAAAATAAATCAAGAGAAAAATAATGTTAAATGAAAAATGGCATTTCGGATACAAATATATCTTAAGAAATTCATGTGTTAGCGATCTTATTCTTCTTGCTTGCCTTATTACATCTTATTACATCGTTCGTATTCGCGTTTCGCCGTTACGTACACTTCAGTTTAGTCATTTGTTCTTGTTTCGAAAATTCGTCTTTTCTTATTAATAATTTGTAGCTGCTAATTTGGAAAATGAAGTGAACATTTTTTTAAACCGATAATAGAAGTTAGTGATTAAAAAAATTATTTTATCCCTAATTGCCTTCTCCGGATCCTTCACTTAAGCGTTAATTTGATCTGCAGAAAAAACTTTTATCCATAACCAACATAGAAATTGTAAATTCTTCCATACAACTAACGAGATGTGAATTTAAATGATATATTTAATCTATTTTTTAGGTATAAATGCTCACTGATGCATTCATGATCTGACCCATTTGAAATAACAAGCTGCTCTCAAGATTTGTTCGTAACTGCACGAAACGAACTATTTCCACGTGATTCGTTTCCGTTAATTTTACGTTGTTTCATATTCAAAAAGTCGATTTATATTCAAATATTCAATTAGGTATATTTTCAGATTATTCCCTAAGAAAAGAAATAGGTGCAAAATCCCTACAGTGCCAATTTTAATGCGATTATTCAACATTTTTAAATTTGATAAAACTTGTACGCATTTTATATATAAACGATCATTTGTTGTATCAATTCAAATGCATTTAAGTTAAAAATATATAAAACTAGAATAAAAATTGTTTATTAGTACTTATTAATTTCACGAATCATATAAAATTAATGTGCGATGATCAGTGTTTATTATATACTTGTTTTACGTTAAAAATAAAAAGTATGAAAAATTTATTAGAAAACTCTAAATCGAAGCATTTTTTCAAAACTAAACGCTCAATTAATATTTTGTTTATTTTATATCATTTGTATTATTATTATTATTGTAATCTGCAATAATTTAACTAATGTACAATTTATTCGATGCAAATTCATATAATTTTAGATTGTTTGAAACCCTTAATTTCACTGCATTACTAATAAGGTATAACAATAAATTAACTTAATTTTCTTTAATAATTCTCATATTTTGAAACATAATCTAAATCTAATCAATTTTTTTAACAATAAACATTGTAAAATAATGTAGTTTAAAAATTTCATTACCAATTAATATCCGAATGACATAAGAAAGATTTCACAAGATTTCACGAGAAAATGTAAGTGAGTTTTAATTTTCATATTTTATTTTATAATAAATTTGTACAAAGATAATATAAATATATATTTTTGTTTACTGTGCAAGGTACAGTATAAATATATAAATATATATTTAAATATTTTTAATAGTTTCATGTATGATAGACATTAATTAATATAAAAACATATTTGTTAAAAAATTTGTTCAAATTAATCTCAAAATGTAAGTTTATTAATTAGTGGGAAAGTGAATCTGTAAGAACATTTTTTATTTTTCAGAGTTGTAAAATATATACTGAAATAATTATATTTATTATAATTTTATAACAATTTAAAATTTTACTGTGTATAATTTTTGGGTATTAATTTTTTTATGATGTGGTATAAGTAAAAAATATACTATATATTCTATATATTATTATATAGAAAATCATTTAGAACATCTAAGCATCTAATATTTATTTTATGTTGAACAATAAAATAATGTTATTATATTAACAATAAGAACATAATAGGATTCACATTATATTTTCATATATGTATAAATATATTTATTTATTTGATTTTAAATATAATTTTGTATGAGAATATATTATTTAAAAATTGTTATCCTATCAACTATTTCATTGTAATAATAAAAATTTATTAGAATCATTTTTTTATATATATAAAATAATATTTTAAAAGATTGAAAGTTCATCTAGTATTAAAATTCTTTTTATTTTTAAGTTAATATAGAAAATTTTATTCATGCTTAAATACAAGTATTTTTCAGGTACAAAAAATATAATCTGGTAGTTAAATTATTTGTTTGATGTAATATATAATTTTAATAAATTATCTAGTTAATGTATTTAAATATCTTCTCGTGTCTTTATTACATTGGGTATTTCTGAGCTTATCTAAGCATAGTTTTGATAATCTCAATCTCGTTTACTTTATCATCGCTATATTGTGAAATAAATTTCTATCAATTACCATCTCCCTTTTCACATTTATTTGCATTTTTACTCTTGTTATTTAAACGTTCTTTAATTAAATTTATAAAATCTGTGCTTTGGCTTTTGTCCTTATTAGATCTGGTCACAATAGCCGTGCTTAGCCTAATGCTCCTTTTGGATTGCCTTTTTGTTTGTCGCAAGCGATTTTGTTGCTTATGCTTATTATTCGCTTCCTTTGCGCAATTATCCTCGGATAATTCTTGGGAGTAATCACTTTGAGTTGTAGAAATTCCCGAATCTTTTTCAGAGTCATTATTTTCTACCGCCTTGGCTAAAAATTCACTACTCTGAGGACTAGATAAATTATTCTCATCGGATGTGTCCATACAAATTGTTTGTTTATTAGCAATTCTGCCGCCATTAGTAAAAGCAGACATGCCTTTACGTCTCCACATTATTGAAGTGCTAGCAACGGCTTTCTTACATTTACCTTCAAAATAGAATTCATTAAGGTTCACTTCCTCGATCTCACCCTTTAAGAAAGATAGATATTTTTTAAGTAACGTATAAAAATGCAATTTGTCCTGCATTCTTGGGAAGTTTGCGCATCTGGCACTACTGGAAGGCACTACCCAAAGAGCCGTGTCACCGACTCTATTGGGTTGTAGGCCAAAGCGAAACGATGAATTGTCAAATTTATCGACAAACTCTTTATAGATACATTTCCCATTGAATATGGCAATTTTTGGCCTGAAGTGCTTCAACTTCTCGCGTACAAACATCGCACCTTTTCTTAATTCTGATGTACTCAAGTCAGCTGATGATCTCGTTGCTCTAGTCACTATGTTTGTCAGACCAATTTTGTATTGCAACAGCTTACAATCTTCTTCATAAGTTATAGCCTCGGGTATTAATTTTGACTCAAAGAGTAGCTTGTAAAAGTGATTTCCTGGACCAGCATAATATCTTCCCGTATGAGCTGCCATTAAGCTAGGATTAATACCAATAAAAACTAAATCCAAGTCGAGTTCTAAGATATCCTTAAGAGTATTCTTTTTAACTTCATCCTCCGATAAGCCATTAAATCTATTAAATTGTTTCGTCGCCTTTTTTATCGCTACGGGTGCTGCTCTCTTTTGTAGATTTTGTAACGATAGTGACATGGCTTTAAACAATTTTTCACCTACTATTTTGAAAATATTAATAGTTAATTTTATTATTTACAGTTCATTGACAATACCAAACGAAGTGAGTGCTTTTGTTTACATGCTTCCTAAAGCGTGACAAATGGCGCTAAAATTTCTGTTGTTATCTATAAACTTACCGACATCGTAAGATAAGATAAGACACGAGATACAAAATTTTTGTCCCTTAAAATCTTTAAACAATTCAACTCCAATAGAAAATATCTAATTTCTTTCGCGAATATTTCAATTGCTTAAATTTGTCTATCCAACCTTGCCGATACCCGGCATTTTATCAACTGCGCAAACTGCGCTTCAAGCACATTACCGACAATACTGCAGGCTACAAACTACTATTATCGACAGAGTTTCATTCTTTTAAAATATAAGCGTTCTAAAATATATCTATAATGAAAAGCTTAATTAAATATAAATTAAAACGCTTTTATTGAAATATATATTTGAAATAAAATATAATATATATATTTTAATATAAAATATATAAAAAAAAAATATATATATATATATACATGACCTCACATGATACTTCAAATAATTCGTTGAATGAATTAATTTCTCAACGTATTCTCACAACGAACATTTTTATGGAAAATGAGTGCGTTAATTTTTTATTGTCGAATAACTGTTAATGGACAGAGACACTGTTGAAATTTATTTAAGGCTAGCACTTATGAAATTAATTTTTCAAAAGTCAATTGCTACCGATTGCCGATTAAACGATATATATATGTTTAAAAATAAATATAGAGATGGTTATAAATAAGTGTCGATAAAACTGAATAAATATGCATTTATTTCAAATTATTTACATACATAAGCATCGAGAATTGTTTGGACATTTTATGCGAGAACATTACTGAATTTCAAAAGAGAATTTTTACATAACATATAAAAAACTCATTTTAAAAACTGTGTATTTGCACTTTTGTTATAAATTTATATACTTTTTACATTGTGAAATATCCTGTCTAAATTTTAACCCTTTTATCTTTCATTAATTCACATTTACACGTAGCCTGCTCCCCCTTACCCATCCTATCTATCATACAATTAATAATATTATAATTGGAATTCAATAAACAATCAATTATTATCGTCTAATAGTTTAGAATATTGTAGAAGTTTACCAAGTATAACAATTGCATTTTCTATTGGTTGAGGTGTGAGATATAGAAGATTTCTGTTCGTGAATATTTAATTGTTATTATATGCAACTATTTATTAATCAACTAGAATTTTATTGCCCGTACTTACTAATTCATAAAGGAGAAATTTATAAATATACTAAAAACCAGATTTGAATAATTGTTTTGCGTTGGAAGCTAATATTTGGAAATATTCAATACTTTCTCACAGTACTATACTATTGAATATATATTATATATAATTATTATATAATATACTATATGATTAAATTTATTAATAGAAATAATTTTTCACTTAAATATGTGGTTAAAATGTTTGCCGAAGCATATGTACATTTTTATTAAACGAACAGTTCAAATAAATAAAATTTATAATTCAACTTTGATTCATAAATAGAACTCTCAACTACATGGTTTCTTCATTATTTACATCATTAACAAAATATTATATTTGATGAGAACATTACTAACAAATGAATTTATGTATAGACCGTGAAATAAGAAATATAAGTAAAAAGATATTTTAATTTTTTATTTTCTATACTTTTTAAATGTATTCAAATATTTGAAATGAAAAAATTCTGTCATCCAATAAAATATTTACAAATATATAGATCACGATTTTGTATACATATAATCTTGTACATAATGAAATATTCAATTTATAAATATAAAGAACTTTTATAAATATAAAGAAAATATTAAAATATGTTGCCAATAATCTAATTAAACTGCCTTCCTACCTTCATTATGCTGACTATTTATTATTATTTCAATAAATTTTAATATATTACAAAGGACAATGCGTCAAAACATAATTAATTGCAAAACTTTCTCTTCCAATTCTTTAGAACTTTAATATATTATAAATTTATTATCTCATAATTGTTTCGTATGATAAGATTGGTAGATTAATTATAGATCAACAATATCGTCACTAATAATTATGTGGAACGAATTTATTTAATAATTGTTCTCTCGTTATATATTTTTACAATATATATTGTTAAATAGTTGCAATATTATTTGTGATTGCATTATCATTGATGTTGTATTTTTTCTAATTTTGCAGTTAATTAATTTCACTTTTACTCATAGTGCTATAAACTTGTACGTGTAATCCGGTTATGTATTAGTGCAGCTCATGTTTGGATGTAATTTACTATAAAAAGTGAAAATAGTTTTTCATTAGTGACAAAAATAACGCTCACTGGACGAATGGATTTTGAATGTGCATATTTTTATCTACAATTGTGTAAAAAAAATTAGTTTAGTTAATATTATAGAAACTTTTAAAAATCTATTTATAAGGTTAATTGTCATATTATAAGGGTTTAGGTTCTTAAAAATATTATTATTGAAATTTTTTAGTGCTTTGCAAAAATTATCCACCCCTACAAGAATGCAGATTAACTAATTCTTCTTTGACTTATTTAATCCTAATTTTATTTATTTAATTGAGGGTATGAAATTGAAATAATTAAATACTTTAATAATATGTGCTTTATAAAGTTTTAAATAGGATATTTGATATTATTTTCGGTTTACTGATATTAGGAAGCCTTTTCATTCATGGACAAACTTTCTTTTTTTCTTTTTCATATATAATTACGAGTATTTCTTTAGGTAGGTAGTTGCGTATTATTGAAAATTTTAAAGTCAACTATGTTTTTTATTTCTAATCGCTCAAGCTCGTGGTTTTGATTAAATTTCAAGGGTTTTTAAATGCGGTAGATGTGATTGAATATATTACTATAGTATTAGTTTTTTTTTTTTTTTTTTTTTATATATAGATAATGACGATAATTAAACCAAATATTTGATCAGTAATTGTGAGTTTTATACATTTTTATTACAAAACAGTGATGGTTCTTAATAGTAAAAGGCAATGTAATGTTATTAAGATCGTATGTTTACGTTATTTACAAGTTGTCAAAGAAATTTTTCAAATGCTAATTTACGTGAGTAAACTCCAATAACACAAATATTTCGTTTTTATTCTATACATATATAATAATTAGTTTCAATCATTATAATTGTTTATAGCGACATCGCACTCGGCACACTTATAAAATAAACAATTTTTTATTGATTCTTTGCTGGACATATTGATTAAAAATTAGAGATTCATTTTATTACAATAAAATTTTATAAATAGGCTGTATTTTTCATTAGCTATCATTTGCGTTGACTAATTAATTATAAGTTATTTTACCACATGTAATATTAATTATTCGTGAATTTATAGCACATGTAATATAGCATTTAACAAACATATAACAAAATATAGTAGAAATATAAGCTTTGCATCTGAGATTGTAAAAGCTAATGTATATTTATATATATATATATTAATAAAATTTATATAGATATTTATTTTCCATTAAAGTTTTTAACGAAACTTTATTAAAGATAGAAATAAATAGATGCATAATAATAATAAAAAAATACATATATATAGTAGTTATATTATTTAATATAAGTTTTCAAATCTGTTAAAATGATATTTTAAAAATAATGTGATTATGTCGAGATATGTTACATCCATCTTCTTTACAGGTTTATTAAGAATGTCTAATAATGTCTAGTAAGTCTGAAAATGAATTATTTATCATTATTATTACTATTATTATTATATAGATGGAATATTTAAAATTATATATTTCCACATTAGGACTGCATGTAATTTTATGTTACGTTAAAAAAATGTAATCATTTTTTATTTACATTTTTCTTTAATAAAATAATTTCATTATTTTGTCGATTCACAAATAACATTTAATATATATAATAGTTCAGAATTTACTTACATTTTTTCATTATCTATACTTTAATAAGAACGTATGATTGCTTAAACAATATCTCAATGTTAATTTTTATTATTTAATATAACTATAATTTCAATTTTAATATTTCAATCATTCCTCATCTTTTTATCCTATTCAGAGAAATATATACTTTCATATTCAAATTTATGATTTTACAAACTTTAATAATTAATTCCAATGGATTTATTGAAATATCGTTATAATGCATTTATTACTAATAAAAAATAGAAAATAAGCAAATAAACAAAATCATAACAGAAGTTGTACATGTATTGTAAATTCATAATAATTTGTATGT
The DNA here is from genome assembly GCA_030522565.1 of Ceratosolen corneri. Lineage (NCBI taxonomy): Eukaryota > Metazoa > Arthropoda > Insecta > Hymenoptera > Agaonidae > Ceratosolen > Ceratosolen corneri. The sequence goes on from JAPYYT010000204.1 coordinate 61,743, forward strand.
ATGGTGTGCTACTTATAATTTTATTGTACCAGTGATAACATATTTTTTCATTATATCCCAAATGAAATAATTAATATTGAGCGAATGAAAGGGGCTATTAATTTTATAAAACTACCATCTATTAGATGATTTGAAAAATTTAAAGTTGCTTGAATTTTTAAAAATATTTTAAGGAAATTGTGAAATCAATAAATCAATAATCGTTCCTTTACATAATATAAGGCTTATTATTTTTAGTCAAACATATGTTTTATGTGGAAAACACAGCAAATTTATACAATTTGATTAAATGGAATATGGAAATCTCCGATGCAATAAGAATTGTACGGCACGCTACGAAACACTATTTTTAATTTTTTTCTGTCTTGGCTCTTTTTGTTTTTATAATAGTATAATTTCTACAGACTTTAAATCCATAATTAATTATAGTATTTTATAGAGTGCTTATACATATTTCCACTGACTTAAGGTACATAACATCGCGAAAATTAGTTATCATCACCGTTATTCGTGAATTAAAAATAATTACTGATAATCAACGTATATTTTGCAAATATATTAAATATTTACTATTGAGAAAAGTATCGAGCAACAAATACGTTAATCTATAGAACAATAAAAGTTATTTTATTACAAACGATAATTAAAGATCCACAATGAAAAATAAGTTTTATGTGTATAACATGAGAAAATACAATAGTTTCTTACACCAGTACAGATGCATTTTTTCAATATTAAGTTTGTACTGTTTTAAAAATAATAGACAGTTTACGAATGTTTGGAAAACAAATGTGCATCAGAGAATAAATATGAAATTATAAGAAATAATATTGATCAATACATTACAAAAATTACTGTTATTATGTCTTTTATTATTTTCAAATAAAAACTTATTTTTTTATTTTATATCAAAATACAGTTTAGATAGTGTTGAGGTGGATTAAATAAAAGTAATATGAATAAAATATCTAAGAATATATGGCAAACTCTAGGTAATTTATAAATATATTTATCAGTTTGTTTATTGTACTAAAAACTAAAAACTCAATTTTATATAGAAAATAAATTCAGAGTTTCTCTATAACGTATATTCTGTAAATTTATATTACGTATTATTGTAATTTGGTGCTCGATTAATAATACGTATCATTTACAGAAATTTTTAAATGAATATATTTACAAAGTATTTTACTAGCTGAATGTTTTTTTTTTTTCATTTTTATATTTAAACAACGGCAATGAATACCTTATTATAATCACTAAATTCTGATTCTATTAGTGACTTATAATGTTTACAACGAAAAGTCTTATTTAAATATTTCGGATCCCTATCAGATATAATGTACGATACACGCTAAATTTCAAATGTATGATGGTATTTTAAAAAATTCTTGGTTTTCTTTGTTTACTTATTTATTATAAAGAAATGTTGAATTTAATGTCATCGGTATAATTTTTCATTTATTAGTAAGATAATGTTGGCAAACTGTGCGCGTATTGCAAATAAAATTCAGACATTTATTAAAATTCTTGGTCGAAATATTTTTGTAAGATACCAACAAACAAACAAACATACACACACACATATATATATATATATATATATACTGTAAATTATCGAGATCAATATAGAAATTGAATTATGTTACGTTATATATGTAAAAAAGCGCACAGCACTTATTGCAATGCACATAAATTTTTTAATAATAATAAAAGAATAAGCTATTTGTAAAAATATTTATCATTGTTATTTCTGATAGTTAAGAAAAACTTTTGTTTAGTATTTTGTAGATATTTTATTATACATTGAAAATTACACAATAGCAGATGATTTTTATTTTCGTAAATCTGAAATCAAGTGAAATTTACAGTGTAAGAATACATATAAGATGTATGAAATGCTGTGTACTTGTAATTTATTTTAGGTTACTTTGTAAATATATTTACAATTATTGTTTCGCAATTCCAAATTTCGTCACATAAATATGTCCACCAAGAATACAAGAAAAAAGTTAATATTACACTTTGTAATTTATATGTAAAGTAAAATAAAATAAAACATTTCTCTGATATTTTCGTTGGGGTCGTTAATCATCACACTAGTCACTTGAATTGATATTCAACAATCTCGGAAAAATATTTGGATTAAATATTCTGTACGTTAAGTCACAAACTTTGCCGAGTGTAACATAATTATAAAGTAAGAAAAATATTTAGTATTAAAACATTTAAAAACATGATTGTAAGAATTATTAGCACCTTTCACGACTAAACAATAATTATTTATAATTAAATTTTTATATTACAAGTGTACTAAATTGTAAAACGAACGAAAATTCATAAGAAATATTGTACAATAAAGAGCTTGCATTAGTTTATAAAGAGATAATTATTTCAGTTTATCAATGGAGATACATATATTTGCAAACAGATATATACATATAAAGGAATAAACATTATTACCGTCGAGACAAAACACGCTTAAGTACATCGTACTCATCCAACATATTTGATTGCTCCGAGTCGAGGAGATGTCGAAGATTCAAGTCTACTTAACCAATTGTACAATATTGTTTGGGTTACGATGTAAATGTATAAGATATCACAAATTTCTCTTTCCCTTAAGCATTAAGATCAAAGAATAAAAAGAATTTTTCAAATAAAGTGTCGCCCATCTTTACATACACACAGACTACTCATCCATAATGGATATTAAAACATAAATGTAGGGTGTTATTTAGGCAAAAACCAAGCAATTTAAGCTTAAAAATTCAAGAGTTACACTTGCAGCTCGCGTACTCTCCGCCCGACAATTCACGATTTCTTATACAGACAAATGACAAGGAGCGCCACTCCGAGCTTAAAATATCTGGACGATTAGCCAAGCAGTTATTCTTGAGTATCTGCGAGGGTATCAAGGATATCCTTAATCTGCTTAGATTTAGTCAACGGGACGCGGCTAATTCTTAATTACAGTGGCCGAATTCTTGGTCGCGTCGGCCGACTTCTCGGATGCCGCTTTATCCTCTCGCCGGCTCACTGTTCTCCTGGGGCTCGGCGAGGGGCTCGGCGATGAACTCGGGGAGCGCGACGAGGAACTGCTGCTGCTGCTGCTGCTGCTGCTGCTGCTATTAGTCGACCGGTATCTCATCACACGTTCCCGGCGCTTCTGCTCGATGAGACACTGATGGGCGTGCAGGGGTCCGCGGATGATCCTCAGCATCCTCTCGAGCTCGTACGCCTCGTCCTTCAACCTGTTGTAGCGGTCGAGGTCGAATCCGAGCTTGCGCGCCCTCTTGTGCAGGCCGATCAGGTGCTCGCGGCTGAATACCTCCGGCAGCATGTATTCCTGGGGGACGGAATTTTAAGTTCATTATTAGTATCACGCGAGGACGCATAAATAACTGATTTATGTGCTTGTGAGAGCTTTTATGCCAATGTTGAAAGGCTAGTTCACGAATCTTTCACTAACTAGTTCACTATATCGCTAATTTAACCAAGTCGACTTTCATTGCAATTGGGTGATTGGTAGACAGATTTTTCTTGATTAGCAGTCGGAATTTTTGTGTACTTTGCGTATAAGATAAATTAAATTTCTTTTCATTTAGCGCTCATTCAATGGAATACGATAAAAGGGGTACTTTTCTTTTTATATGAAAGTGAAACGAAACTTAATATATCCCTCTATGATTCAATAATCATCCGATATTTAATTACTAACGTCAGTTATTGATTTTTTTGGATAAAAACATACTTGCAAGAAATAAAATTTTTACTACTCATCCGTTATTATCGATAAAGTCAATATTTTTTGGATTTATTTGAGTTTGTGTTTCAATTAAATACTATGCAAAATATATTGAAATATAATTTCAGAGGAGATGAATTATTTATGCAGCCAGAGTGGCCTCTTAAAGGGATTGTAATAATTTTTATTTTTCAAATTTTTATATTGTAAATGACAAATTGTGTCAAATTGGCATAAAATCAATATGCTTATAAATATTAAGTGAGTGTTAAAAGTGTTGAGAGATATAATTGAAACTCGAATGGAAAATACTTTTCAAATGTTACAAATATTATTACCTAATTATTTTATATGCAAAAAAATATTGATTTTCGGTTATTAAATTTTTCTACATATATATATATATATATATATATATATATATATATAATTTGAAATCGGATATAAAGATAACAAATGATCTAACAGCAGAAAGTTCCTTTTGCCATCAATTATTATGTGTGATTCATAATAATAAATTTAACAATTAATTTATTTGTATAGTCCAAATTTTTGATTAATTTTACAAATATTTTTCATTTATAAAGGAATACTCAAAGTAAACTTGATTTTCGTTTTATATGAATATATTTGGCTATTTATATAACACCACAACAATATCGTACAAGCTAAACAGATATATAAATAAACATTATTCATAGAAAATATAATGTGCATAGAATAAAATGTAATTATTCAGAAATTTTATAAGTGAATGAAATTTTTTTCTGCGTATACGTTGTTAAAATAGTGAAATTTTAACAGCTTCTCATAAATGTAATAAATTTAATTCAGCCAAATTACATATGCAATATTTATTGTAAAGAATGAAAAAGTTGTTTAATATTATGACATAAATCTCACACATAATTATAAAGTTATTTGTAATTTTATCTCTCTTTTAAACTACATATAAGAGCATAAAATATAAAATGTCGAATTTTAATTAAGTTCGTGCTAAAAGATATAATAAAAATGGATGAAAAGTGTTCATATTCATTTGACGCCATTATAATAATATAACAATAGATTATATCTACAAAATAATGCATTGTTTGCAATGAAAAAATCGTTATTACGATCTGACTTGTGATCGATTCATATTTGAAAATATTCTTCATCATTTTAATAATGTGCCTCCTAACAATAGCTAATGTGACTTGAATCAAATGATTTTGCAGAATAATTTTCGATGCTAATTAACATTTTATTTTCCACGAGATATAGAAATAGATTGACTGCGTTAATTTGTTGGCTATTGAATTTTTAAAGAAGAAAATTTAAATTAAAAAATTGACGAATAATTTTTTGTATACACAGTTACATCGAATAGATAGTTTTAACAACGAGAAATTGCGCCATAAATGCTTTACTTACGCATGAAGAAATTTAGGGCATCATAAAATCCTTATTTTGTCTTAAAACGATGAAGTTTAATAATGTTAATTATACATGTAATTACCTTCAGTTTAAAAAAACAAAACAAAAAACATACATTTGAGATATTCTTAATTTAATAAAAATTTAAACTTATGTAGCTGACTCGAGCTATCTATCTAACGCAATTAAAGCAATGTAATTAACTAATAAATGTAAAGGCCCTCGTTCATTAATATTAAACAAATTTAGAACGCGTATTGTCCGCTGGTACAGACTATTGCTTAACTTATAATTTAGATCGATGTTGGTGAAAAGAAAAGCCAAAAAAAAAAAAATCGGCAGCTAATCATTAGCTGGGAAGAGCAACTGCAAAGGTAAAGTAAGGATGGAACAAATGTGATATTGTAATAATCCTTGCTAATAACAATGCAGGGAATATTATGGGATCGGTGTTATTAAGACAGTATAAAGCCGGTGCTTGGATAATTGTTCGTTGAGCGAAAATACAAATTCAATTATGCCGACCTGCTTCGTCATAAGGAAGTATATGTAGCAGCCCATGGCGGTTGCGTATGTTACAAAGTATGTGACAGGCTCCATAATGTCCCAGGAGTATTCCCACCAGGTAAGCCTCGCTAAGCATCCAAATTGCATTGACATCAATACTAAAACACCCCAAGAAGCCCACTGGGATCTGCGAGCGGCCGCGTTCTCGATATCCGTGCGCATCTGGAATGGAAATGTAAGGTCTATGATATTGGAATGTAGATTAACCATTGGATAGTGATGATAGTTTTCATTCTGGCGGCCGGCCGAATACGAAGAACTTGCTAGATTTATGGGAAGCATGACACTCGGGACTCTCGAGGGCATTAGAAGCTGGTTACGTTGTTGCTTAGGAGATGAAGGATTGGCGAGTGGTTGCAATACTTGTAAATTAGAGCGTTGTTCATTGATTGTAAAGAATGAAAATCTTAAATTTGTGGAAAAATATGATTCCTTGAATTTTCCGATGGCATAGTTCGTGAAAATAAATGCGATTGAAAAAATGCTACTAAATATTAATTGGTTTCACTAGTTTTACGAAAATACGTTATGAGATGAAAGCAACAAGAGAAATGTAACTTTGCCGTTTATATAATCGAATGGTTAAAATTTTTTTTCATTCCTTGGATTGGCTTTTTATTTAAAAAAAATTAATTATATATATATGTTAAAACAGTTAATAATTAATAGGGAATGTGGGCCTTAGCGTTTTAATTAGTACGGCGGGTTAAATTTAATTATCCTTATAATCTTATTTAATGTTATTGTGCATGAAAATCCAGATCACCATATACGTATAGAAATATAAAAAAATATATATAAACCTGCTCCAGTGGTTCCAACTCCATTTTAATTTCTTCTAGTTGTATCAATATTTGCTGTTCTAATTCGGCATGATATTCTCGTGCATTGAACGTTTCGTAAAGTGTGCTGACCAAACTTTGCAAATCCTGTAGTTGTCGCAAGTTTTCCTAAAAATGAAGGAAAGCGGTTACTTTAGATTTGAAATATTAAAATTTACAATTAATTTTAAGAGTTTTCTTTGTTGTAAATGTGCTTCCAGCTTCTACGAAAGCTCCATAGGTTATATCGAAATAGTTTGGAGAAATTGCTTGGTAAAAAGAAATTACGTAATAGGAATAAAAGCAGTATGAAATGTACCTTGAATGTATTAAACAATTATTGAGTTTAAATTATATGTATTTTATATGTTTTGAATACTCCAATCAATTAATCATAAACCGTTAAACCATAAACCATAAAAGTATATTGTACCGAAAGCTGTATAAAATTTAAAAGTATATTAACAATTTAAAATAATTACTGATAAAATTTAAAGTTTTACGCATAATTAATTATATTGAACTATACCTTTGGATTTTCAATGTGTGGGGGAGGTGACACAGAATAGACTTTCTCATTGATTATTAATTTAAAATTATCCAATAACATCGTTTCTATTCTATTTGTTGTTCCCAATTTAGCACCATCTATACAAATCAATAAATAAATGTTTAACAAATTCAATTTGTTATTTTTTTTGGAAATATTATTTGCTATACGGAGTTCATTGAATTAATTATATCGAATTAATTAATTACATTTAATGTCAACAGTATATTTTTATTTGCCAATTACCTTTGAAAATTTAAGTGAATTTGTAAATTGTTTTTACAACAAGTACATTTATAGAATTAAATTATCAAGTTAAATCATCTAATTAAATCCAAAATAAAATGTACTAGCTTTAACACAGGTTTCAATAAAACATTACACAATACATTTAAATAAGAGCAAAGAATAATTTGTCTGATGATAATTAGATTATTATTCGATCAATTATTAACAAATATTATTAATATAAAGTGAATGTGTGGCAGGTGTGACAAGTTACGAGATTTTGCAAATTTTTTGGTGACAAGATATCTTGGGAGAATAATAAAGAGATTGAGGGCCGTCGGATAAGCCTGTGTACAAACATTTGTTTTGATTTCTTTCTGGATTCAACGCAAAAGTGAAATGTTTGTGACAAGTTTTTATTACCTTCCTAAAGAAATGAGAGAAAAATGATAAGATTTCGCGATTATATGGCGAGCAAATAGCAGTACAGTAGGTCAACCAAATAAAATCAGATTGCCCTGAAGGGAAGAAGCCAAGGGTTAAGATACGACTTTATTCAATAAATATTTTCTGCGAATAGGCTCTTAGAGTTGAGATTTATTCTCCATTTCAGCTATGGATTTATTTATTATTACGAGGGTTCTGCATTATTATTAAGTATGAGTAGACGGACCGATATTACGTTTCAAACTAATATCTACAAAATTAGTCATTCTGAATATGAATAAAATAATAACTGCAATTAGTTCGTTAATTCGTAGTTTAATTTAATTTATGCAACTATTTGTATTGATGAAGGAATAATTTGCAGAAGAGAATATTCATTGTCAAAGCAGCTGCAAAGCAGACAAATATTTTCTCAACCGCTAATGCAATGATTTTCAAATATGAGTTGATACTTGCTCTGGCAAAACATTTTTACCTTTGTCTAATAATACCCGAGAGAATAATAATAATAATTCAAGTTGAAGAACAGCACTTGGAAAACTTCAATAATACAAGCTAGATTAAAGTATAAAATGTTAAACGATTTTACCCATAGTAGTGACGCTTGCTTTAACAACGCTCGGATCTTCCTGTTGTATCATAATGAGAAAATCACCGACAGTTTGTGTGATTGGTTTTAACGTAAATATACACTTTTCTTTTCTTGACGGCAATGGAACTGAAATCCTCGGAAGCCCTCTATAATACTCCACTACCACATCTACAACAGAAAATTGAGCTTAAAATATAATTTGCATAATTGCATACAATGAAACATTATAAACACGTATTTAAGTAAATGTGTGTGTGTGTGTTTATAATACGAATATAATAATTTATTGTATATATTATGTACTGTATCATATTAGTCTATCATATCATAATACTCATCTTAGAGCATTTTTACAACATACGAAGTAAAAAAGCCGACTAATATTAAAGGTGCCTAATTTATAAGTTTAAAGCTCTAGATAAAAAAAATAATTATTATAAATTTACAACTGTGTAATGTATAATGTATTTGAGACATTTTTTTGTCTGCGATAAAGAAAATTATTTACTTAAATATTATGCCTTTTACGTAAGTCAAAATGGCAATGCTAAATAATTGTATTCTATTCACATTTCATATATTTTGATAGTATGTATTGCTTAAACATTATTTTAAATAACACGAGGTACATTGCGATTATTAAGATAATTAATATTAAGTAATAATACGAAGGAAAAACAATGGTTAATATCGAATATACAACAGTAATATTTTCTTAAATATACGCGAGTGCGTAAAGCATCTAATAATTTTATTTTTATTAATAAATCGAGTTTAGTAATAAGTCGAGTTTAGGCGAATGATTTTTGCACTTTAAACGTTCAAAAGAAAATAGAAAACTTTTATTATTTAATAATAGTTATAATTTTTTTCATCGAAAGTTTTGAATGGGTTGTCGCATTGAGGATAAAATCTCTTATATATCATAAGTAATTCAAGTATGAAAATAAGTTATCCATAGTGATCAGTGGAAATCTTATATCATATAGATAATGATAAGTTGGCAAACTTATTTCATTTAAAAGTTCAGTGTAAAAGTGACAATGATTGTGAAATCAGAATATTTCAAATAAAATAATTTTATACGTAGATCTTTGGACAATACTGTTAAATGAATATATATATATATATATATATATATATATATATATATATATATATATCAATATAAAATTTCTCTCTTTTATAATATATGTTAAGGCATTATAACATTTTCAAATTTCATAAATCTGTGAAAAATATGAGGATTAAAAGAACAATATGTTAAATAGTTTAGAATAATATTACATTTATTTAAGAACAAATGAATGGACGTTGAACAAGCTTTGTAAGAAATAAAGGATAATTTAACCAAGATAAAAAAAATCATCTGTGTATAAATAAATTTATAAATAATTGTGGAAGGTTAATATTTATTTGTACATTGTCTTTTAGTCCATAAAAAGTAGGAAAGAAATAATGATATACGATTTATCAGAAAAGTGATTATTTGAAAAACTCTTTATGAATAAAATTATGAGATTTAGGAAGTAAACTGCAAGTAGACCATGAAATTGTAATATAAAATGTGAAATTAATTTTATTAAAGGTAATGTCCCTTATTCAAGTATTATGCCATCTATCACAAATTGCATAAAAATCAGCATAATTACGTTTATACGTGTTATAATTACGATTGAATCATCGATTGAATTCTTTTGTTGCATTGTATTTTCGTGTAGGGACTAACTTTTGTTTCATTAATTTAATTAAGAAGTCAATGATTTTATTTAATTCTTGCATAACAACAAGAAAGTAATGATTTTTATGATCGATGCAAATTTTAAATGGTAATTTTATTTTAATTTTTATACGTGGAAAGAAAATGTAATTTAATTTAATAGAATTAATATTTTGTTAAAAATTTTCTTATACTCTAAAATGTATTGTATTGTACTATATTATATTATATTGTATTATAGTATAATTTGAGAGTATTTTATATTAAGATTTATTAATATATGTAGTGAATAGTAATAATCAATCAGAAAGTATTTGTGACAATATATTTTTAATGTAATCATTATCCTGGATGAAATTCCTTATATATAATTTTAAAAATATTAGATCCTCTAAAATATTGCACAAACAGTTAATTAATATAAAAGCAATATAATTCAAGGAGAATAAATAATATTCATCTGAAATTTTAGTTTGCTAAAGTTTTAAAGAACTTATTCGAAGTTATTAACAATAATAAAAATGACATTGAGATTATCTACAGAATAAAAACTAAAACCACAGCTACAATAAACGTCTGAATACGTGTACAATACGAAATAAATGTGATGAAGGCCAAGTAATTAGCCCTAAAAATTGAATTATAAAAAGGTATTGAAAATATGTGAAAAGAAATAAATTGATTTTTAACATAAAATGTGTACAATTCGTTTAAAAATTAAAGTTGCAGCCAATGAAACGAATCAATGATTGTTGTCGACGTAAAATCTTATTCAATATGAGAATAATAATCGCTAAATCTAAATTTTTGGTAATAAGCAATATACGCATATTTAACACTAAATATGAAAAGCTTGAAGTCGACGCAAAACTAAAAAGTATATTATTTTAATGAATATATCACAAAAATTTTTATAGTAAATGATTATTATTATATTATTATATTATATTACTATCGAATTTTTCAATATGAATGAAAACTCGAAGAAATTTGATTGTACTTGATTCTGACAACTTCAATTATATTCTTTATATGTGTATACTTTATCATGTATTATGCAAATTAACGTAAGTATATTATAAACGGGATTAAGAGAAAGAAAGAAGTTGGATTGATTAATGTACGTATTTTATTGTTAATGTGAATATATAAATCTTGCTTGCATTGTATGTCGAGAAATTAATTTTGACAATAAAGAAATGAAAAAAGTTTTTACCTCTATATATGAATATGTAGAATATTGCACACATAAAACCAGAATGTTTCCGGATTGTCTATATCAACGTTTTGGAAAAAAAAAAATGTTTTTCATTCAATACGAAAGAAAAGTTAGGGATTTGTAAAGGATGCCTAAACGGATGTACGTGTTTTTGAAAAATTGGAAATAATTCAATGGCGCTTCAACATATTCAGTCAATAAAAAATATTTCAGCTTCTTCGTAAACACGAGTTTTATAAACAGACGAAAATCTAAATGCAGAAGTTCGATAACAAAAAAAAAAAAACAAGAGAAAAAGACGGAAGCAAAAGCAAGGGCGGATAGTTTGCGTATAAATCAGAAAAGTAGTAAAAGAATCTTAGTATATCTTGGAACAGCAGTGCGTAAAACAAAATGAATTCAAGGACGATTGCATTGAAAGCGCGTAAACAAAACAAAAGCGGATATAAATATAAAAATGTTGAAAAGAAATGGAATGAAAAATGCACGACGAATAAAAATACGCTTTAACTGTGAAAATTTAAAGGGAGAGGAATGAAAAATCTTCTACCTGTATAAATCTTTTTACACGGCAGTCACATTAATTTTCTTAGTATATTTATTTTAACGCTAATATAATTCAGCTAATAGAGTAAAATTTAACCATTTTTCCGAATAAATTATTTTACGAGCGATTATTCTGTATAACGATCGACCGCAATAAATATACGTACGATGACTGGACGAAAACAGTATAGAACAGTCAGGTACGATGACAGTGTGAAATTATTTAACTAACTATAATGTAAATGCCAAATGATAAGCTAAAATGCGCAATGGATCTTGAGTTGCTCTGTCCAATCTAATATCACGGACAGCCACGATCCAGAGATAGTGGAGCTTATTACACACATTTCAGCTCCACTTGAAAAGTTCTGCCCAAGCCGAGGACCGAAGAAGTAGAAGAGAAAAAAAAGAGAAAAGAGGCAGCATGTGCGCGAGATGAGCTGATCGTTTCCGTGTGCCCGAAAGTGCTCGCGTGCAATAATCTCGCCTCGGGACGCATTAGTAGTACGCTGCACAGCAAGGCCTTGTAACCTGGTTAACCATCGCGAGTGCGTGCCGATACGCGTCCTTATAAAGAAAAAGGTATTAGAGTGTGGAGAAGAGCGAAATGAGCGAATACGGCGTTAAGCAGGACGGAACAAAACACGATAATCGGCGGGAGCGCTTGGGCGGGGGCGGGGGGGGGCGTCGGAGGATGGGCGCCTCGGCGTGGGTGGGGAAGGAGGTGGAAAAACGTGGGTCGGGGAGTCGGATGGGAGCGTTAAATTATGTGCGGCGGTGGCTGGGATGTAAATGCAATTGGACGTATGAAATTCGTGGCTTTCGCGACGAAATCGCGGGTATGCCGTTCTTTGGAGTGGGATTGATGGTGCGGCAGAGCTTTCGTTTTCACGCAATTCCCTCGTTATTTGTTGACAGACTCGTGTGGCCGGAAGTGTCGAGTGTTTGCGCGTTGATCGCACAGGGAAGTGCATTTGTTATTGGGGGCTTCGGAGGCTTTGGTCTAATCGCGGTTACGCGAAAATTGGGAACTTTTTTCCCTCCACGTGCTGTACGAAGGATAATTGTAAGAGATGGAAGTGGACGTAATTTGTTTATAAAGACTTGCTCGAATGACAATTTTAAAGATAGTTGAGCGATATTCATTTCAATATCCCATTATTTACAAGAGTGGAGTCTTCAATTATATATTCATTTGATTATTAGCGTACAATTGCTCGTGAATACATTTCTATCCTAAGATTGCGAATGCGGATGAACGGAAGACAATTTTTTTATCTTATTTAATCGATCGCTTCGATGAAACTAGATTTACATTATATTTGAACATTGATATCCCTGCGTAAAATTGAGCAAAACATTCGGTCGGCGGCGTAAGAATGAAAAAGTAAAGAACGCTTCAACGGACTTGCAGCTTTTTCTTCAATGCTGTCAAAACTTATTTGAAATCCCGAGCTCCTATTTGAGAACCAATGCCACTTTTTTTTTTTTTTGGCGATAGAGCTACATAAACTACTTTTCACAAAAAGTTTATTCGAAAAAAGTAAGAAATTTCCAAGTGTCCTCCCGCTGATAATGGACTTGGAAGGGAAAAAAGGACGCAAAAGGATCCGCCGATCAGTCGGCTAAAACGTGGGTTAAGTCGCGGAAATGTTGCTACAGCATTTTGCAACTTGTCAAACGGTTGATTCAACGTCCGTCCGTCCGATAAGGAAATTCGAACGAAGATGAAGCGCTAATGCCTCTGTGCGGCCAAAGAGGATGAGAGGAGAGAAAGAGAGAGAGAGAGAGAGAGAGAGGCCATTCGTCGCCTATAAATTTCCGCCGTGACTATAATTCACGATCGATATATTTTGCACGTCATTGTGACGGTTGCTCAAGTCGTTGCGCTGCTTGCCGTAGAAAAACCATTCTACAACTTGAATGCATAATTTTCAAATACGTTGCTTAAAAGCCAACGGAAAAACTGAAATAATAAGTCGCGAGATATTGACCATCGATCAAATTATTTTACAGAGGGCCGAATAAGCTTTTTGGACGGCGCAGTGAAAGGTAATTAGATTGTAGATAAAGGTATTCGGAACTTTCAATTGTATAATTAGTACGAATAGAGGGGCTTTGACACGATCGGTGATAATGCAATTTTATCTAAAGGCAATGAGAGCGTTAAGAATTGGTGTTTATCAGTAATCACGATTCTATTGCCAAAACCAACTGGAAACAATCGTCAATTGAATCTCGCGTTATAATAGCGTACAACAATTATTGTAACAACATTAATTTATAATATTTCATAATATTCTTTACGAGAAGTATTCGCATAGTATTATGTCTATTGCGGTAGTTATTGGATTATTATTGATATTTATATGTACTAATTATATGACTGGGCATGCTCTTTCGACTATTAAGAAGTGCGCATTTGACGAATAGTAATATGGATCTGATAAATTTATAAAGAAAAAAGAACGAATTTGATTATCTTATTAACATAACTTATTTATTACAGTTTATATTGACATTTATATGTGCGTGAAAATACGTAGGTGGGAATATTTAGAAATGTCTTTGAAGATTTAAATTTTATTTCGTATTATTAAAGAGTATAATTGAATTAAATAATTAAATACTAATTAATTAACATGGTTTCTATCATTGTAATCATAAATTAAAGATCGCAAAAGATGTTATAGTTGCAGGTAGATGCAAATTTAGAAAGTACATGCACAAAGTCACTTGCGAAAAATAATAGTTTTGATAAAATGATATATTTACATTGTAATACATTGGTATCTAAGTATGCCGAATTTATTTGCAATTGTTTGTTGTATTCTCTCCATCACTTATAGACTAAATCGAATAAAATAATAATTTGAATATACGATAACAGAAGGAAAATCTATAGCACAGATCTTTAATGGAGATTTTATACACAACTCAATTGATGTTAAATTGCTTTAAATCTGCAATGATATTTAATCTCTGGCAAATAATTAAGAAATAACAAAGAGCCATGAAAAATAGGTCAAGTACCAAAGCTTATTATGCAGAGAATGCGTAAAATATCGTGGAAATTAAATAGTACATCGATATGCGAAATTATTCCTTTAGCGAAGGATGAAAAGTAACATGTAGTTGATAAATAACCCGAATGTCAATGATCAACAACATGTGTAGATCACGATTTTTTTTTTTTTAATACACAAACTTAAGCATTGCTTTATATCGAATAAAAATAATTCAATTTCCCCCAATTACAGCTTATAACTACTCATAAGCTACTTATAACTACTAGCATGAAAGTAGTTTTGGAATATCTTGGAAGTGTGGGATCAATAGTGAGTGATAATTGTTTGGTGTATCGAAGTTTAATATACTCGTGCTTAGTCATAAAAGTGAGTGCTTAGTAATTACTCGAGGCTATTCCTAGATAATTAATTCGTACTCCCTTCCCCCTCTTTCCTTCTTTCAATGAGATGCCCACACTTTGCATAATATGCACGCGGTATTCCTCCCATACGGCTCCCATACCTCTTTCCCGCGAAAGAGGTGGCAGACTGGCTGAGGGGGGAGGGGGTGGGGGATTTCTCTCCACCTCCAGCCTCTTTCTCTCTTCCGCTCTCACACATTACTACTCCACGTGCAAAGAACGGTAATACCCTCGGACCAAAAGGATCCTGTCAGTAGTCTACCGTGAGATCTTGTTCAATTAATAGGGAAAATTTTCCGGGACCGAGATTGGTGTTTGTGCGACTCCTAGTTCCCTCGTTGTGCCTTCTACTCGTATGCCGATGTTTGTTTAGGATTTTCGGGCATTTGTAATCAGCAACTGAACCGAGGAGCCGCGATTCTTACTCAATGCGCTATTGAAGAGCATGAAGATCTGTTTAGTGATACGATAATGGTTCGGTGGAACAGTTGAACTGCAAAAAGTTTTTCCTGATTTCATTGAATCGCATTTCTGACTGATATGCAGCATCTTTCTTCCTGACACTTAAACACGTATGTTGCTTTATTATATTTAATTTCGGGCGGGCAATCTATGTATAATAAATACCAACTGAATTTTGATGATGTGAACTAGTTGGAATTCTTCTTAAAAGCTGCAATCGCCTCAATATTCCTAAGAATATTATAATATAAGAACAAAGTTATTTATCATCATTCATTTATTCGTTATGCATAACAAAATATTACGTTTGTTATATAAAAAAAAGTTTATCAACTCTTACTTCTCTTCTCTGTTCGATGAATTCAGTTTATAATGGGGACAGCTCGTTAAATTTTTGGTTACTTTTTTCAATATAGAAAATAAATAAATTATTAACAAATTTTAATACTTTTTTTAAGTAAAAAAAAAAGTATTTCTTCACGACAAAAAACTAAGTAAGACAAACGCAAGTTTTCTTTTTACAACATTAATATATTAAGTAACGACGAATAAAAATTCCCGTTTTAATTTATTTGGAGAAAAGGAACGAAATTGATCTAATATACATTTCTATACAAGGTTACTCTATTAATAATCAAAATAATTTATATAAATTGTAATATAACAGACTAAAACTTAGTGCAAGTTGTAAGTCTTGTTAAGCAAATTCACAATTCTATCATTAAATATTTTTTGGGTCGAAACCTTGCGGCTAAGACCCTTTCTCGACAAAATAAACGTAGGAACAAACTATTCGTTTGCCTCTAAAGGAGATTCTTTTCAAAATATATTCACTCCACTTATAAGCTGCATGCTTACTTTTCTTACATGCAATCGCCTGGAAGTGGAAACGGCCATCTAGTGGACAAATTTTAAATCAAGCTTTTAAATAAGAAGCGGGAATATAGTGTCCTGCATGTTGTCATTTGAAAAGTTTGAAACATTAGAGATACGATATTATGAGATATAGCAAACAAATATTATAATTATACCTCTTCACGCTATGCTTTAATAATTCATCATCAAACTTTTTATAATAGTACATTAGAAAATTGGAAAGTTATTAAATTGAAAATGTTCAATTTTTTAATATTGTTTAATAAATTTGTATCTTAGTCTTAAATACAACGAATTATTTAATAGAATATATATATGAATTTTATATTACTTATCATTATAATCTTAAAATGCAAGAATAAGTGATTTAAGAATATTAGTAGTGCTAATGGTGTGATATGAATTTGATATTTTTATTTAAACAAATAGTCATTGATATTAAGCATTAAACTAGTGTTAAACATAATCTTACAGTTTATAACATTTGCTTCTAGATTTTCTTGATATTTGAATAATGGGTGGAGTACAAAGTGGAACGCATAGTTTAGGCGATGCATTGTGGATACAGGAAAGACAAAGACAAAAATGCCAACGGTAAGAAAATGATTAAACAATACTATAATTAATGTCATTCGTTAAAGCATTGAACGACTCTATTGAATCTATTCATTATAATGAATTTGAATACAATCATTTATTAATTTTTTGCTCTTTTAATAAATATTAATCTAATGCCGTATGTTAAGGATTCTTAAAGAAATCATTTCATATAAATTCATTAATTTACAAATATACTGACTATACTTTTAACAGAGAAGTAATAAATGCAAACATTAAATGAAACAACAGCAAAGAGTAGGACATCGTTTGAAATATTTTAAAATAAAAAAAATTGGTAATTTGCTTAAACTAGTTTATACCAAATATACTATATATATATATATATATTACATTACCATATTACGTTATTATTACTCATCTTATATTGTATATTATATGCTACATATACTAAATATTTTATACTATTTATTAATAAACTATTGATTAGCGATTTATTTAAGGAAATTTCCCGATTTTATGCAGAATACCACTTCTCTTAATTAGATTATCAATAAACTTTCAAAGATTTTTAACAACTCTTCACGATAGTAGGATAAAATTACTACAGCTAACACAATGTAATATACCTGACAATATAAATATGATTCAAATAGTTAAATTTTATTCTATTTTATAATACTTTTTTGTAGGAAACTTATTTCAGTACTAATATTCTTAATATTGAAGTATTATTTTAAATAGATATGCGATAGATATATGAGAGAGTATATAATGCTTAATTA
The DNA here is from genome assembly GCA_030522565.1 of Ceratosolen corneri. NCBI lineage: Eukaryota > Metazoa > Arthropoda > Insecta > Hymenoptera > Agaonidae > Ceratosolen > Ceratosolen corneri. The sequence goes on from JAPYYT010000204.1 coordinate 79,711, forward strand.
AACTCTACTTTCTCTATAATGAACGATTAATTAATAATAAATCTTTAAGTATTACAAGTACATTTTGCGAACGTACCAGTATCCTGAGTTTTCATAAAAATTAAATAAATGTTAGAATATGCATTAATAAGAGGAATTATATTATATTAATAATGTATTAATATAATAATAATAATATATTAATAATATAGGAATTATATTAATAATGCATTAATAGAATGTGCATTAATATTTGATACTTTCTTAGGTTTTACAATACACTTGTCAAATAATAAAACTTACTATGAGAATGCCGTAGCTGAAGAATAAACCACAATTACTCTCGTCGATAATATAATTCTATATAGTATTTTAATGTAACATAAATTTCAAAACTAAGTTGTATTTTCACATAATAAAACCATAAAAATATACACTATAAATTAGGAGAGAAAAATGCCACATTAAGATTTGAAATTTAATTTGTTAGGTTATTTGTTAGATTATAAACGCAGACACTGAGACATGCAACACTTGCGTGGGTGCACTCACATTTATAAAAAAGTTACCGTCAATTAAAAATTTACTTTTTCTTTGAAAAGCACTGTATATTTATTAGATAAATCTACGTAGCTAAGAATTACAAGGAATATTAACTAAAGTTTCAACTATTTTTTATCATTATAGTAATCTGAATAATAATATTTATACGAAAATTTCAAAGTGATTCTAATAAATTTAATTTTTTCAATTTTTTAAAAATTGCATTTAAATTACATATTAATCTCGACATTGTTGCTAATTAAAAAGTTATTTACATGTAGTATATTTTTAGATTTATTTTTTAATATACAAATTATCAAAAGATGTGAAATATTCTATAAATGCTTATATGAAATCATTGCAATTAATTAATATCAACTTTGTAAAACAACGGTCATTTACAGCTGAAAATTCGTATTATATTAAAAAAATAATTATTAGGAGTTTAAAATATAATATAATAACAGTGTATTTAGTATTTCAATACGAAACGATAAATTCTATAAGGAAACTTAATTTAAATGTTCAAAACTTGAATTTATATTCATCTTATTTATATTTTCACTAAGAACCATACGCATGTTCATATAACAATTGAAGTTGTATATGCGATGTATTTTATGTATGAGCCAGGTGATATATATATTTGTTCAAATAATTTACTTATTTTGCAAAATAAATTAAATTATAATTACGTATATTATAATAATACTGCTTTCGTGAATTAAATATAATAAATATATAAGTAGATTGCTTAATGTTCAACATTTTTTAAACATACATATGAGATTGTTATATAACTTTAAATTTAATAATAACTAAATAAAATATCGCATGGAAATAATTTCAGGCACGTAATCTTAATTCAATTGGTTTTTCAATTGTTTATTTCAATTGTTATATAAGTTTTAATATAATAATAACTAAATAAAATATCGTATGGAAATAATTTCAGGCACGTAATCTTAATTCAATTGGTTTTTCAATTGTTTATTTCAATTGTTATATAAGTTTTAATTTAATAATAAGTAAATAAAATATCGTATGGAAATAATTTCAGGCACGTAATCTTAATTCAATTGGTTTTTCAATTGTTTATTTCAATTGTTATATAACTTTAAATTTAATAATAACTAAATAAAATATCGTATGGAAATAATTTCAGGCACGTAATCATAATTCAACTGGTTTATTAATGGAAAAAAAATTAATTAACAATGAAATTGGTTTTCCAATTGATTCTCCATATAAAAGTTTGCATAAAATTAATGTAGTGATCTTGGTATAGCGATTTTATTTTGTTTAAAGGATCGATAATCTAATCTATTTACAATGTATCTTAGAGAAATCAGTAAAATACTATTAAAGACCAATTTAATACATTTAAATGTACTCATATTTTTATTGTTATATGTAACCTTGGGTTTTTCTAGCTATGTTTTTTCTTGATATGGTATATAAATTTTTTATTATTATTCAATAGAAAATAAGTCGAAAAGAACAGATAAGGCATTCTATCATGAATTTTTCCATTCTCATACTTCTATCTTATCATTATAATTTGAACCATTTTTATTCCTCTTGGCTTCGTGGAATATGTAGAAAGTTTGCAATTTATAAATATTAGCATTTTCTACGTTGATTTACAATTACATGCGTTTCGTATTTTCTCTAAAAAAAAAAAAAAAGGAAAAGAAAAGAAAAGAAAGAAAAAAAAGATCTATGCCTACGATGTTATAATAAATTCTTTACGAGGAAATGTAAAAGTTTTTGTTAACATACTACAGTGTTCTAACAATAAATTGGCATACCAAGAGAAAGATTTAATTTTTCGGTATTTGAATACTTGCAGAATGTTATGTAAATTACAATTTTTTGACGCACATATATATAATAATTTACTCATATTCTGAAAAATACATTCTTAAAATGTAGTTTTCGATTGTTTTATCAATATATGTACTTTAATAAACACAAAAAAAAAGGTAACCATTAGGTTTAATTACAATATAATGAAGTTGGTAAATTAAGTTAATATGATGTATAAATATCCTTTTTCTGCAATATGAACCTGCTAATTGAATAATATGACTCTAATTTTAATCGTTGATAAGATCAATGAGATTGTTGAAATAATAACCCTTTAAATCATCAAAGACAATTTGTAATGAATAGCTTCTGTTGATGATGCATCTTGTAGGTTAAAGTAACTGTAAAGATGTCTAAAGTAGTTACAAATATTAAATATCAAAATTCATCAGAATAAAAAGATATCTTCCAATAGAATTTTAAGTATGAAACAATAGGAAACAATTTAATGCCCTAAATATCAATTTATGATATAAACGCATAATCACTGATGATTACAGCACACTTATATTACACAAATAAATCTTATAAAAAATATGATATTAAAGATAATTATTTTGTTTGGCTTTCCAGGATTTTAATGGCAATTACAATGCTGCTATGATATTATTATGGAACAAAAATTTATCATTTATTATATATCGATGCACACAGAGTTTTTACATTATTAATTTAATTTAACAATTATATACCAAAAGGTGAATTATTGCCTAATAAAAGTAAATTTAAGGAATTTGAACAGCTCAATTGAATTTATGTGGCTTCATCGCAGGGCAAATTAATCGAAATATCCCGTGTCGAGCTCAGCCATTACCAACTCCCAATTAGAATACGTAAGGGGATATAAATGCAAGTGCACGGAGGTGAAATTGTAGAAAGGGCCGAAAGTGATCTGCTGGGAATTTTCAAAAGCCGCCATCAGCAATTAAAAGCAGACAAGCATTGGACGCGGAAGCGGCCCCGAACCTGAAATAGCCCATGGCTGACCATAGACCATCGGCCCTCGTCGCCTTCTGAAACAGTAAATTAACGGGCGCGAGACACATCGTATGCCAATAATAGCTCGTGTTTCATAAGAGAGTTACGATCGCAACGGCCCTTGCCTATATCCGTCCGTATGCGGGAACGGATTCTTCATCTCTCCGGTGAAAGAGATGAAAAAAAAGTGGCGGCGGCGGCCGCCGAGTAATTGGCGGGGGCGTGTGGGGGGCGTGGGGAGGCGGGTGCTTATTATCGCGGTCGTGGTCTAATTGCCGTAGATGCGCGTGGTGATGGTTTGGTGCCGCGTATGGGCCGAAAACCGGCTCGCAACCTACTTGACTTCGGGCACGTGCAATCGCGGATGCGCAAAACCCTCATAAATAGACTTTTGCTAAATAGACGTTTGGCGGCCTCTAATAATTGAGATTATTAGAGATGGGGGGAGGAGGACGAAGGAGCTTAAAGTTACTTGGATACTGGGCTTACTTAGCGGGGCTCATGAAGTTTCCTCGGATTGTATCTCTGATATTGTAGGCGCGCGTGCTGGAGCTCTCTGGAGGTTGGGTTTTTGAATGATCCGTCGAATGTTGTATAATTTGGGCTTACATTGTTTGGGGTGGGAGGGAGCTGAGAGGGGCGTTGGGGCTTGAGATTATTGGAGATGGTGTTTGGGTTGGGATAAGAGTTGAGGGAGATTTGTCGGTTTGATGGTTGGCAGCCAGGATACGCGTAAGTGTAGTGACAAATTGAAGGGATTTTCAGGCACATGCGATGGGTATATTTAAAATACTTTTTTATATAACTGTGGCTTAGAATCGCTCGATAAAAGAGATATTTTCGTTGTAGAATGATCATTGAAGGATAAGGAGAATCGACAGTGAATGAAGGCCACGAAGATCATTTGAATTCAGATTTAAAATCGTCACATTCGTAATTGAAGTATCATTGAATGTGTATTGAAGCCTATTGCAATTATTCATATTTGAGTATCATTACTTAGGTAGTATTTGAGTGGCGAAGTTAAATAAATAGCGCACGCTTTATTAAAGTAAGCATGAAATGTATCGTGAATTAAAAAGTGCTGAATAAGCAAAGAGGAGTTGTGATTATTAGCGTAAATAGCAAAGGATGCAATTGAAAACGGAAAGAATTAAATTACTTTTTTATATGTGATTTAAAAATGTCACTGATTTAAAAGGTTTCGGATCAATATTATTAGGTATTGATTCTGACTGTCAAGATCATATTTTATAAAACTGGCAATTTCACTGTGTAAAATTTGAAAAGCAAGTAAATTGCTCGAGAATATGCTTAAAATTCATTAAAAAAAAATTTGCTTCAAGTAATACGTCTAAGATCATAATAATTGTTTAAAATTAGTTAAAAATCATAAGTTAAAAAATTTTTAAACTAAATTCCTCTATCAATATTTTATGTAGAAACATTGCAACGAAAATATTTTCACCATTTAATTCTTGTTTGCGACTCATTATTATTGAAATTAATTAGACATACGAATGCTTAGATTTCTCAAACTTACAAATTCTGTATTTATCAACCGAGTGTAAACTACAATAAAAGTTTTTGTCAAAGAAAGACATATTGTATTAGTTAGCAAACTTCATTGTCTTACAATGAAACGTTACATCGTAAGGCAACATTTCCTCACTTTGTTTGTAGAAAATTATTCATGTTTGATTTTGATTTGAGATTTTCACTTATGCAATGTTTCTTTTTAATGCATTTCATAATTGCTTATTATTATTATACATTTATTATTTTAATATTATCAAAAGAATGATTTCATAATATTAGATGAATAGTAATTTTATTTGAAAAAAAAAAAAAAAAAAAAACAATAACCATGATATATCGGTCAATTTGTCTTTTGGTTATTATAAAATAATTAGTTTAAATATATATCACATAATACCCCATTTATTTGTATGTTATTTGATATTATCGATATTTGATAATAAGATACGTATTCTACTATCCTTATAAATAAATTTTCTGCAATCGAAAATGTTAATATATAACACTTCTAATGACAAATGATTATATTATCTTTCGTACGAAAGTGTCACTTTTCACAAATAATTGGTAAAAAAATATTAAATAAAATTCAATAAATAATCAAGTTTAATACTTACACGATCATTATAATAAATATTCGCAAATATACGAAGAATAATTAATCTTTCACTTTATATTACGTATTCTAATCATTATTTATACATATATTAATTATAATACAAATGTTACGTTTCATTATTTTTTGATTTAATATCACTTTACTTACGAGTCATTCGTATTAATTTTTGTTATTCAATTAAATTATAAAAATACGCGTCTGTATTTATTGGATATTTAAACGAGCGAACTTTAATGAACGTCAAAATTATTTTTTACAAATTGACAACTACATTGAAAGAAACTTTCCTTGTTAATAAAGAATATAAACTTATTATACTGCCAATGTAACCATTAATTATTCACGAATAAGTTTATGATAAGGATATTGTTCATTTAGTCGCGGTATATTTATCCCAATAAGTTTATTATCATGTGAAATCGAAGGTTTACTTTGCACGTTCACTAATCATATTTGTTATGAAATTTAGCACATTCGCAGTCATAGTTGTAAAAAAGCTTGCTAATATTAAATATATATATTTACAATGTTTTTCATCGGAATACTCGAAGCATTACGAACAAGTACACTTTAAGTGTGAGTGACGTAGATAGAGATTGAGATTGCTATCTAATTATCAAAGTGTCAAAATCAACTCTAATTAGAAAAATTGCTGTAAATCTTTATCGCGATAGTTGGATGCGCATTATATGCATATATTATTTTTGGTAGATTTTCCGCCAAAGTAAAGAGCCGTACTCGTTAATGTTCTTCGTCGTTAATGCGAAAATAATAAAGAAATTTGATTTTAATATTGACCAACCAAGTAATAAAATTTCTCCTAAATACATCACCAGATGTCCTAATTTAAATGACTATGTGAAGCATCACAATGCTGCCACGTGCATATATTATTAATTCAATCATATTTTATTAAACAATAAATGATGAATGCACGTTATAGAATATTTTTAATTAATTCTTTGTCTTTAATTGTTTAAACTTTCTCATTATTATTATATTTAAATGAAGAGATAATAAAATTCAAATAATGAATAAATAAATATAGAAGAAAATGGTTTAAAGGATTTCTATAAATAATTTAATTTTTTTTTTTTTTTGAAGCACATTAGATTGTTATATTTATAACGAGCATTATATGATTATGTACATTAGAATTTTATTTTCCAAATACAGCTCTTGAAATATACGCACTTTTCGTTCTACAATTACTTACAAGGATTTATATAATTACAATATATTTTTTAAAAATAAATCAACAAGTAAACAGTTAGTTAATTAATCTGTTTAAATTTTTCGTTTGTAGCTGAATATATATTACATTATATTTATATGTCTTTGATTGGTAAATAAAATTTGTATTTAAACGTTGTAGAAATTTCAATTTAAATATTATAATATAAATGTGTTCTTAATGCATTTGACAAAATAGTTGTAACATAACATTCAAAAGTATTTTATATTTTTTGTATATAATCTTAAATTGATACGGGTGTTTTAAAATTATTGCATATTAATTGTAACGTCTTAAATTCTTTTTACTTGAATTATAAAATGTTGATAATAAATAGTACCAATTCAATTTCCCTCAATACTCAATACACTATTAATAATCCGTGTCATTGTCATATTTATGAAAGAGTAACAATTTTTTGTATTGATCTTCCTTCGAGGAAGACTTTTTAAGAAATGATCGTTAAATGTACTAACGAGAATAACAATATAGACTTTTCAGACTTACGCTTCAGGAATTCATTGCATAAGCGCATGAAACGAATTACAAGCGAAATCCGATTTTGTCGTAAGAGGATAAACAATTATTTGCGGATTTTTAGTTTAATCATCTTGAGGCGATTGATATCCGTCGAATGAATTTACGCTTCGTAGGTATTCCGCGGATATTTCAACCGCTTTCCCGCATAGCAAACTAACTAATCGATCCTACGATGGGAACGAATAGTACGTAAAACCATGGAATAATGGGCAATATTGAATGTCAGGTGCTGGATGCATTAATTAATAATAATTGTTTATCCGCGAGTGCTATGCATCAAGTTCCAATGATTATATGGAGCCGATTGAAGATTACGTAGATTAGGAAATTATGTTTCGCGAAATTAGTAGGCAATTAATGGGTAATGGTTCGCCAGGATGCACTATTGGCTTTTTACATAAATGTATCTTGTGCATAACATTTGATGTGAACGAAGTGAAAGTCGAATCTGGCTGTAATGTAATGTAATGAAGAAGAAGAAGTAGAAGAAGAAGAAGAAAAGGAAAGAGAAACAGACAGGGCTAGTTGATTTTCATGTGAAAGAAGTAAGCCGGTAGCCAATATTTAATATTGACAAAGACTTGGCCTTGCAGGTGAAAATTAGAGGCCGGAACTAATAGACGAAATGGCAGGGAGAAATTTCGTGCTTACGAGTAGTAATCTATAGGAATGCATGGCCCACTCAAGTAATACAATCGACGAGAGACAGCTTATTAACTTTCTCCTCGCGTTAGCTCTGGAAACCGCGACGAGAAGATCGCGCATCCTCTTAAAAACTCCGTCCTCGATCCCCCAAATGCTCGCGTGTTACCGACCGGCACTATTGTCTTAAGTGCACACGGAGCACTCCTCCGCAACTTACGAGCACGCACACTCGCACACACACACGGTGCATCATTTTCCTTTTGCCTTCCCATATCGGCTCCTCCCTACTCTCTCTCCCCCTGGGTCTTTTTATTCTTGGTCCCCGATGATAATGATCTTTTGTGCTTCACTCTCGTCTCTCTCTCGTCTCACTCTCTCTCTCTCTCTCTGGCAGTATGTCGCGATTAACGCTGTTCTCAATCAAGAAAGCTACTTGCAAGGGAAAACAGGGTCATCTCCGTGAAATTGACTGAATCTCGGCGAAATCAAAAAGTATAACGCTCGGAAAATGACATGTCAATCCTCATTAGCGAGGCATCTCTCTCTCTCTATCGCGCTATCGCGCTATCTATCCTAGCGCCTGGTGATGGTAGGAGGTGCGATGGAAGGAGAGGCGTAGGTAGGATGTAGGTAGGGCTAAGTTAGGCTCGCGCGACATTTTCCGTTGATAAAGTATGGGAGGGAGCATTGTTTCGTGACAAACCCCCATGAATTGCCGAAGCGTGCTCATCGGCAGCCCCGCGGAATATTATTCTCGGTGTAGGTCGCGGACGGGTGTCGTTGGCGTGCGAGTCGACGTCATTCGTATGAGCGTCGGAAATCTCTCGAGGCGTTGGCGATGCCGGGGACCACCTATCGTCTGCACATGCGCATCGGATATTTCGACATAATCCACGCTTGCTTATTGTTAGTTACACAAAGTTGGACATTGGAGAAGCCGGGGGTGTTTAGGATAGGAGAGAGCCTTATGAGTGCAGGTATGTGAGATAGAGGTGGCAGTGACTCCGAGATCTGGTGTTATTTTATCTTGTTACGTCTGACAATGCATTGCTGCGATTGTATTTTGGCTTTATTTTGAGATGAATTCCAAATGAAATGTTTGGTTGAGTTATTGCACGGGTGCTCCTGTTTATGGCATGTTTATGGCATTTTTTAGTTTTAGGGGAGAAATCTTTTAATTAGATTGGAAAATTTGTTGCAGTGGTATGTTTTTATGGTGGGTCGATTTTACGTTTATTAATTATCTTTGGCTTTGCAATTAAATTGCAGAATGGAATATTTCACGTAAAGGATTTTCCGTAAGGGTCTTGTATAATTCGGAATTATACACGAAAATTAAATTCTCAATTGCTCCTCCTCGTTGTAGTATTCCTTTGCTCACTGTTATTTCCGCACAGATGATGCTTACATTGTAAATAAGTCAAAATTTTTTACTTATGTTATTCATTCGTGTATCGACATGCATAATAATTGTTATACATTCATGCATATATTTGTGGTTAGTAAAGTAGTTTTGAAGTATATGCTTTAATCTGCCAATTGAAAGCAGATCATTTTTATAATGAAAAATTATTTTATTTCCCTATGATGAACAATAGGTTTTTAATAAATTTTGGAATAAATTTCTTATATAAAATTCATTTTACTTCAATCAAATTAAATGTATTATTTGATGATAAACTCTGGTGGATTAGTTTCAGTAAACTGAAATATATTTAGTGAACTTGCATTTAATAATTATGGGCTTTAAACTATTTCTAATTGGATAATTGGAGAAGCTTGTACAGATTTTTTTGTTGTTGTTGACTTATTTACTTACCACTAAGCTACTATTAACCGAATTTACTATTAATTTAGTCTAATTACAATTGCATATTTCAATGACGCCTACATCAAATAATTGTCAATAGCATGACGTATAAAGAGAAGAAAAATTTTAAGTATCTTGAATTACAATCGTTAGAATGAATTAAGATATTTCCAATTAATTAATGTAAGCTTTATGCACCTTAACATTCATCATTTACTTAGCGATTATGAGTGAGCGCATCCATGTTTCAACGAGGCCGTGCTCCATGATCAATAAGAAATGTACGTACGAGAAATACAGGAAATGAGTGATATTATCACGTGAGTGCATAGTTGATGAGCCAAGGGGTATCACGAGGCTCCAAGTCACCGAGAGACGTTCGTGATAACATTTGCAAAACACCCGGAGACTTATAATTAATACAATGTCCGTTGAGTGAATATAAAGACGTGTCGTGTGTATTTGTTTATGCGCGAAAGAGTAGGGATTTCATTTTTCCAGCACGCGCACTCACAATTACAGTTTGAACATTATACTTATTTGTCAACAAAATCGGAAATTACATGTAGACTATATGTTCATATATTTATACATTTACCAATGGGTGCACAGCGAGACTCTTATTATAAATAAACACAAGCATTTGGTTGCACTGATTTCACGTTATTACCGTTCAAAAATCAAGTAGGAGTTGTACTTGCGAAGCTTATTAACAACAGACGAGTTTCTATAATTAATAATGAAAAACTAATTTATTGTAATGTAATGTTAGAGGAGTACATTAGTCATCTTTATTCAATGATGTAAAGACGTATATTGAAAGTATACATGCTAAATTGATTATTATTATTGAATAAATAAATATATTTATATATATGTAGATATTCCGTTGAAACTAAATAAAATTTACGCTAGTTTTTATTTTATTAAATTAAAAATCGATAACTTAATAAAATATAAGCTTTTTTTTTAATAGATGATGGACAGTTAGCTATATAGTCTTTATAATGTGGGTGTATTGAATCAGCATATATTTTAAAACTTATTTGTTTTCAATTGCGACTAATTTAAATTTAAATTGCACTCATATAAAGTTAATTTGTAAGCATTAACTTTATCGTAATATTCTTGTTTTTTAACCCAATCAATAGCGTAGAATAAAATGTTTATCATTTTGATTGTTATGTTTATAAACTGATAACAAATAATTTCTTTGCATTTATTCAAGTTCAGTTTTATTTTGAAAGCAAAGAAAAATAACAATCACACTTTAATACAAATTGTAATCTTATAACCAATGGGACTTGCTATTATTATAGCATTCAACCACGTTAATATCACTTGACTACAATACATTTTTAATTAATATTCAGGTTTACCGCGATCGTTGTACGATCTAACGAAATACTCATCCGATAATTTAGCTTGAAAATTCATCGCTAGACCGACGATAATTGCTCGTAAAATTTATTATCTATATATTGCTATATCTATATATTGGCATATTGCTAAAAATTCCAATGGCTATCCAATGATGAGATATTCCCCCTTTTTTTTTCGAAATACTCGGCTACGGAGAAAGGTGAAACGAATTCTTCATTCTCGAGAGCGCATTAACCGCGCGGAAAGAGCCATCCCATCGCGAAACACCGGATATCCGTTGAACCCGCGCAAGAGTTCCGAGTATGACATCCCATACGCATACGCTGCCGTGTTTATCCGCAGCTCTGCTGAAAAATATTTATTTACTACTGGCAGTCATACTTCAAATACTATTCTACCGTTTATACGCTTCAAATTATCCCTTATCTTTCCATTGATGTCCACATCTCCTCTAAATGCGAGTGAAGGTAAAGCAAAGTAACCCCTAACCATTACTTTGCAACTTGTATACGTTAAGGATGAATGATATAAATAATAATTCCACTCAAGACTTATTATTCCATTGCTAATTGTCACAATTGCGTGGACATTGTATCGACAGAGTCATACCATCGAATTTTAACATTTTGAAATTGAGAGAAATATTGCCATAAATTTGTCGCTCGTTTATCTGTTTACTTATTAATGCCAATCCGTCAAACAATTGCATTTAGCTTTGCAAGTTATTCACTCATTCTGTTCAAGATTTACTTGAGCCATAATAATGCCAATATCCACGCGACGACATTTCAATATTATTCAATTAAATTTAAATGCCCTGCAATTTTATTAGTACGTTAATACAATGTTTCGATTAGCTGAGAATAGAGCTGAGAATAGCCCAACTTTACCCATTTATATTGATTCGCGCAAATTAAGACGAAATTCAACTACGCCACCACAATCGAATCCATCAAAATAATTACTTGGAACGTTCCGAGGCTGACAATAAGCTTACATCAATTATTTATAAAAACTATATCTATTTGTAAAATAGAATTATTTGATGTTAAATAATACTTGGCACAGTGAAGGCAAAGAAGAAATAAATATCACTCTTGTTTCTTCTCTTTAAACTAAATAAGAGAAAAATCGAATTCTTTTCTACTTCACAGAAACAGAACGAAAATGGGATTAATTTTTTACTTTGAGCTATTTATTAAATAAAAATAAGATTTTCTATTTTTTTTTCTGTAACAGTTTTATGTTTCCTTTCATCGATACTATTTCAAACTATATTTTTAGCTATACGTAGTTTTGCAAAAAAAAAAAATATATATATTTTGAACCACTAATAGTACTTCAAGGGCTATTATTTTCAAAGTTAATTAAAAAATAATTTGTTTTAGCCAGTAACCTTCCTCAATAATAAACGAGCCTTATATTTAAAGCTACTTCGACAAATAATAATTTAAACTGGTATTTTGTAAGTCTCTGTACAAGTCACCTTTTAAGAAACAACTACAAAAGCCAAATTACTTAAAATTTTTAATAGTTTATAATTAAAACTCTATTGCCTCTTGCTATTTTTTATAGTAGTGCACCAATGCAGGCTGCTCCTATGTAATCGTAAATGCATAGGCTACGTAGGAAGTTACTTTAATCAATTTGTATAAAAAGAAGAAGAAGAAGAAGAAAGGGAATTTTTATGAAATGACATTAGTTTCTAATGATTATTGGTACATAGAGCAGAGTTAATGAAAGTTAGTCGGTGAGTATGCAATGGCTGTTGGTTAGACATCGATCGACACAAAGTTTAACGAGAACTTTGGCAGCGCCAAGAGTTTGGATCGGTGAGGCGCACTCGTGGCTTGTGTTTCCACCTCCTCATCTCTTCTCCCGTCGCCGTCCCTCTCTCTCTCTCTCTCTTCTGCGAGGCGAGGCGCGAGGGAAGCTTTGTTTATACTAAATTTTCGCACCTTCCCAATTGTAAGGGACGAACGGATTCTGACAAATTGTAATTGGTCCTGTCCGAGTAAAGTGGAGATTGGATTGCAGGTGCAATACTTGTCGCCATTTACCACGACGAGCCTTCATTACGTTTCCATAAAAAAACACCCACACCCACGCACAGGCAGCGCGTTAATGGATAATGCGCGGGCGGAGTAAATTATTATTGGTGCTTTGGGCATACGGATTGGATAAATTATTTGAGATATTTTCATTTCCTGCGGCTCAAATCAAATTTCACTTGATTTAATAAGTGCTGAGCAGCAGATTCAAGCCAATACGCCGCGCGCGAGTTTTCTTATTTACTCGCCGAGATTGTCTCTCGTAAAACGAACGTTGAAAGGAGATGTGGAGATATCGCTGCAGTAAGAAAAGACGAGGAGAAGAGAGAAGGGGCTTTTACAATAACATTTACATATTTAATTCTCGCGTTGTAAATTTTTTGAAGGCGTTTTCTTTCTAAATGTCCCTACTTTGTATGCGCACGTGTGTATCAAAATTATTTATTCAGAATCTTGTTGTTTCAGCTGAGTTCCAAAAAGCTTGTATACATTTGTTTAATTTAAAATTTGAAAATTAAACAGATTTTTAAAAGCTCTAAACAATAGTGTGTAATACATGTGTAATAGTATGGGAATGGAGGAGAAGTTTCATTGATAACAAGTGCTGATTGTTTACATACGAAAATCGCCAAGTAATGCTGTCACTTTAATATCTCACTAATACGTTATTATACGAACAGTTATCACGCATATAATTGTATGCCAACGTGCTTCTTTCGACTATGAAGGACATAGTTTTGTGATTTTCTCGAATAAATCGTCCTCCGTTGACATACTTTTTGTCCTTTCGATGCTCAATTCCCTTGCAATTATAGTTTCTCCTCTTTGAACAAATGCGTATTTAAAAATTGCTTATATAGTGTAACGATCAGCTCGTTTAATTCTTTAAAAAATTACAATATATATATATATATATATATATATATATATATATATATATATATAACGGTTTAATATTAAAGAGTTGATACGAGTTAATCAATAAGCATCGAGTTTTGTAAGATAAATTTTTTGTCTGTGCATCATCTTAGAGTGGCAATTATTTAAAAAGAAAATGCATTAAAATTTTTACTCGCAAGTAAAGAAGAAAACATTAAAGAGAAGTACATTTTCTATAAAACGTAGATATTGATTTTATCAGGCAATACCGTGCCACTACCATCCTCTGTCAATGTATTGCGATAAGAATAAAAACAACGAAAGCTTGATAATAAATGATTAATTATACATTCGCGACAGTACACCGTTATATAATAATACAGCAGCATTACTAAAATTTTCAACGGGCACATTAAAATTCCCAATACATTATTTATCAATGCTCATCACTACTGGAGCATATGACTTTACGTAATGAGTTAACCAATGTGAATGCAACTCCACTCACTCCATTACGATTATTCGAGCAACAAACGGACATTGAAATACTCATTGGGAGCCAAAGGAAAGGAAAGGCAAGGCACGTGCGAGTGAGTATATTAATAATCTCGCGCAATTAAACTTAAGTTAAAGCAGCACCAAACTCCCCCTGGCGCATCGCCGTTTTCCCACCTAAAAATGCCGTTAAATCGACGTGGGCCAGCCCCACTCACACCACACCCATACCACAATACTGTCGAGCGTGGCCGCGTTATTGTTATTATATATGTGCTTGGCCGGCATTGTAAAATATTTGCGCGCTCCTCTCCTCGGAATACATGGCGGCCCTTCGAGCGTGAAGTGCCCGGGCGACGCGAACAAGAGAGGCGATCCGTTGTTGGGAGTATGTGCGACCACCGCGACACCCTCCTCCATGCTTATTGGTCGTACAGCTCTCGGCAAAAGCGACAAAGAAAGTCCCACTTCATACGTCAGATAATCGCAAAATAATTGAGCAGCACAATTATTGATATACTCTCGATCAATTACATGTGATTACTCTTTGCCTCAGCCTTCCACTGATCCGACCTCGAAGACGCACGTTAATAAATAATTGTTGCTTTATTATCATTATAATTACGCTCTATTATCGTTATATAATCATCTAATTGGCATTTACGTACGGCTGAATTATTAATTAAAAATTGTCTCGGCTCATGTAAATCTTACGGCTCAAGAGTCCTGTATATATTTATTTGCAGTACGCGTATTGCAGTGTGTTTGTGGTTTTTAATTGGTGAGCGTTGTTTTTTTATTTAAACAATTTGTCACTTTCAATTCGTCAGTTTTATCAAGTTAAATATTTCTCGTAAGATCAGTGGTTTTAATTGTACGGATATTCTTAGTTTATTATATGCGCAAGAAAATCCTTCATTGTTCTTGATTTCGTGTTCCAAGCTTTGGATTGTTATGGTTTTGTCGCAAAATCGATAATACATATCCAACTAAATACAAGTCACATTACATTATGAATTCACTTTTAAATTGACAAATTGCAAAAGCTTTTTTCTTTAATAGCCATTATTGAGAATTTTAATAACATCAAAATTAATGTAAAATTAAAAAAGTATATAAAACGCTCATACATATGAGATAGAGAAACAAAGACGGAGAGAGAGAGAGAGTGAGAGATATCATTTATTTTATGTAATATTAATGCTCATTAATGAATGCTAGTTTAATTGAGTTTGCATTTTTATAGAAAAGTGAGTATTAAAGATTTGAATATATAAGTTGAATGATAGGTTCGCTAAATTGAAGATTAGTGTCGCTTCTGCTCGTGGAAACTTTCTTATAAGACTGTACATCCGATGCAATGCCCATAGTGAGTGAAAATGGCCATGCTGGTGGAAAGCACAAACTCTTCCGTGTCATCGATACACGAGAGGTACATAAAAAAACGAATTCAGTTAAGCTTCGAGCCCTGGTGCGAAGAGTCTAGCGTAGCTTGTGCTTGTGCGCTTTAATAATAGAAAAAGTTGATTAAAGTGGAGAATTAAAATACGGTCTTCCATACGGAGCAAATGTTTTCCATTAGAATCGTGTATTGTCAGTTTACGATGGAGTACGTCGAAGAGACGAATGACGAACAAGAAGCCGACGAAAGCAGGTAAGCTTGAGTCAATAGTAATCATATTGTCGTTATCCTTTTCGCATAGAAGCGAGAGGAAATAAAAGCATTAGAGACGTGGACTAAACAAGGGAATGTATGACTTGATGATTTATACGACAATAGTTGAGCGATTAATTTAGTGGGGCATGGGAATTCATTGGGTATTCCAATATTTTTCGCTTTAATTGTGTGTCTGTAGTATAAGTTTATTGCTATCGGACACCGAATCCAGCTATAAAACTAATTAAAAGAATATTATTTTTTGCTCAGCTGTTGTGCCTCGGTGTTATGTACGTAAGAAAGTGAGAACTCGTTATCTAAATGCTCGGGAAAAAATTGAGATCGTAAAATATGATGATGAAAAATTGTATTGAAGAATCCTTATTGTAATATTGTAATAATATGATAAGGCTATTTACCTTCATCTCCCTCGGACTATAAAAAATTTGAATTTAAATAATATTTTCATGTGAAATCTATTATTATAAATAGAAGCTCGAATAGTTTGATAATCATGGTTTATTGGAAAAGTATTGAAATATTTTCTCTATCGTGGAACTTGTTGTTTGCAATATTTTAAAATGCTTTTGAACTTATTTTTAACGTATTGAAGAAAATTTCCTCTCATGGAAACGCATCTTTATTATTTATGATAAAGCGAAGTGAATAATTTTGAAGATAATCAATGCCCTTTTATATTATTATTACGACTAGCAAATACTTTATGTTGATGTTGCGTGTTATTAGAATGCTGGAAGGTGATGATGCAGATATCATTTATTACTTTAATATTGAATTGTAACCAATACTACTAAGGCTCTTACGTTTCATATAATATATGAAATGCCTATATGTGGATACTAAAATACTAAATCACTTGTGTATGGGTTATATCATTAATATTCATTTAGGTTTTCGGGTTTAATGATTTTTGTGCTTATCGTGATTTTAAGGAAAACCTTTAATTTTCAATCCTGTAACACTGAATTTGTTTAAAGGCATACGACAATGTTTAACTCGACATATTAAATGGTAGGCTTGCAAAATACATCAGAAAGATTTTTGGAGTCTGTTAAATTATTATCAAGAATTTCACTATATCAACAGTGTATTAGCCTAAATGTTTTATCGTTTAATGTGCGTCAATGTTTATGCTGTTTTATGAGCATTTTATTTTATTGCAAAAACATCTGTTTCATAGTGTTTACAGACTTCTCGATTGCTTTCAAAACACTCGTAGAATAAGCTCTTTTTCAAGAAATGATTTTATGCGCATAACATTCTGCACCTCTTGATATTTAAGATTACTCGAATTATTATGATAAATAGAATTGTTGATAACATATTTGATTTACAATGTTCACGCTTAGCACTATTAAAATATAAATTCGAAAGCACTGAATTAAGGACATATATTTGCCAAATTTTTTATTAACACTTAATTAAATGTTTAATTCAATTATTAATTGTTGCAATTGAAGGAGCCATACTTTGTAAGGCAATAAATAGTGTAATGAAAATAATTAAAAAAATTTTTTAAATATTACCATAGGGTGAATATTATTTCTTATTGTAGTTGGAGCTTTTGTCCACACACACATATATATATATATATATATATATGTATTCTGTATTGTTTTTATGAAGATATTAATATTTATTTTGATTTTTAGCAATATTATGTAATTTTTATCAATTATTATTTTACATTTTTAATTGTAATAAATAAAATAATTATTGATACGAAAATACTCTCAAGTAAGTAACATAATTACGTAATTTTATCATTCAAGTTATTATTTATATTTTATTATTTAAAATTATTAAGTTTCACTTTTTATGATCAAGGGTTAATTATATTTATAAAATGTTGAAATGTAATAATTAATATAAAACTATAACGAATAATAATAATAATAAGCTAGAACGAATAATATTTTATTATTAATAAAATACACTTTCTATTAATAATTAAATACTTATATAAAGCTCATTAAATTGGAGTTACATGTTCTTGGTATTTTTAGAATTTCGTTTGCTGTTATACTTTGATACAGTCTCAACAAAAAACTTCCAATTATATAATCCACATACTTTATTGATAAATATGGATATAATATGTTTTATGAGGATTATTATTTTGGAAAGAGCTTCTACTATTTATGTTGATATGGTAATTTACACGAAACGACTAAGTAACGATGAAAAAATTTTTATCTCTTTGTTAAAACTTTATCTCTTGGTAAAACAAACTCATGGAATGACACATAACGTTTCGAATTTCTTATATGCTCTTTTGAAATATTTGAACACATTTTAGTCCAATACCTGAATCAAATATATAACCAATTAAAATATAACGAATAATTCAATATTTAACTTTAAAATACATAATCGCTTATCGATGCTCAAGGCCTTCTCCAGCTGGATCGAAGAGCAAAGATTTTTTTATTCTATTACACGTACTCGACAATTGCTTTGATTTAACGCGTTCTTTACGTTATTTAATATTTATAAATTCAGGATTTTCGAAGCACATCATATATTACACAACGACTCTTACAATTCACGAATCACACATTAAGTAATGTCAATATCAGCTGCTCTGTATTGAAAATGTATTACATACATTTTCAATGTACGTAATACGACAACTGATTGTGTGTGATAACCGATAATTGACATATTGAGCCCTTTGGTATTAAAATTGCCCGGACAGAACATTGGCGTCCAAGTAATAAAAATCCGCGATGGAAATGGTCGGAGAAGAGTAAGTAGAACTAGTAAAGACGAACTTGTGAAACGCTCCACTAAGAATAAATAATGCCCTTTCGCATCACGCGTCATTAAGCTTAAGCGCGGCCCCCCTCGGTCATGAAAAAGCCGAGATAAAAAAAAAGGGAATCGCGAGGGAAATCTCGTCTTCCCCTCGATTTTTCGCGACTCGAATTACGTTGGCGGCCCTCTCGGGTTTCCCGCGTATTTTGTTTCCACGGCGGCTCCTTCATCGTCGGCGCTCCTTACACTTGATGAGTGGTTATGGTATGGGTGCGAGCTGCGAAAGACATTGGCTGCGATGTTCCGCGGGATGGTTCAATGAGTTGGTGTTCCAGTAGGTGTGCCCGCTGCGTTTTATTTTTCCTCGGCGATCCAGGATTGGAGCTCCGCCTGTAGTGGATGTTTCGTTCGATGCCTCATCGGCCTTTTGAGGGAATGGAGGGTGGTGTGATTGGAGTGTAGGATGGGTTAAGAGTGGTTATTGCAATGTTAGGTGTTGGGTATTCAATAGTAGTTACCGATAACGCTTGTTTGTATAGTAAAATCGTTGGTCGTTAGTAAAGCACCGGTTTGTTAAATTATGCAGCAGCAATATAGACGATCGGCAGAATGATTATCATGCATTTGCATTCATATATATATATACATATATATATATATTGGCATGCGATGGTTAGATTTGTAATTAGATGTGCCGCGAAGCATGTTACTTCGAGGGATAATTCTGTTAAATTATTTTATTAATTTTTATGATTTTTCCCCGGAATTGAATGTTTAACCGCGGTGTGTGAATCCAATTGAAAATCTACCAACCCTACGTATTATTAAACCGTAGGAAAAGTTATTGCAAGTGCCTTTTCTCGGGAGAGAAAAGTTTATGCGAATAAAAGTAGTTATATTTTCAGATAAATTTCACGATAATGCATTTACGTGTCAAGTACACAATGTATATCTTCACTAGTACAAGGAAGGTTTGGTCACGGGGCGCTAATAGCCAGGGGGCTATTAGCGACTAATTTTGACTTCACCTGCTCTAATACTAACAAATCCCGAATAAACGGATTACCCACATGGGACTTGGGAAGGTATAGACATAGCGTCACTTCAACTCACAATTAGCTTTTAAAATTATCACTCTGCGTTCAAAAATTCAATCTAAAAAAATAGTCTTACGACGGAGAGTCTTACTTAGCTTGAGACGCTAATTTTTACAAAGCGTTAATATTTATAAAATAATTGATAATAAAAGTTCATTTGGTGCATTATTCTTAAATATGAAAATTGAAAAATTAACGTCAGCACTTGAGTTTTCTTAATAAGCGAATGCCGCAAAACTTTTGTCTTAAAGAAAATTTCAACAGAGCTGATAAACTCGATTTTAATAATATAAGTGAAGATACGTTGTAAATAATTGTGAAAAGATTTCAAAGTTCAAATGGTCAAGATAAATTTACAAATTTTCTTCACCAATCATTGTCAACTAATCAACGAAATACTGAGCCAAATAACTCACTACAATTCTATCAACAATCACATTGCTTATAAATAATATATGTATTTATACAATAGGACACTATGTAATGAATCAATGGCTTGTCGGTAAATTGAAGAGCAATTAAAAATCTGTCATTAAATTCACTTCCGTAATAATGTAACGTAATAATAAATTCATTTGCAACGCCATGTATGCTTTGGATAATTGTATTATCACGTTTGAAGCATTGATATGCAATTTCGACTCTTGAAAAAACTTTACAAACAAAACAGGATACAGGCAACTCGTTCTATTTATTTATTTCACCAACATTATTTATTAGCAAACCAAAAAGCCATTAACATATTATAAAACCATTAGAGTCTTGCGTATATCAGGAAGTTTTAAGTGTTAGTTCTTGCTTTTTACATCACTAGATTAGTATTTCATTATGTTGTTAGATTAAGAAGCACTTTAGAGCGATTTCCTTGTGTTAGAAGAAATTTATTTATATTGATAATGAAGAGGTGGAGATTAAGAACGCGAAAGAAAGAAAGTAAAATACATGCTGAGAAGCTAGATTTATTCCCGCAGATACGAAGAGTAAGAGATGGAAATAAATTACTCGTCACACTTTTTACGTACGCTTGTCATATATTACGAGCAGCTTTCTGCTCTTGTGCAGCTTCCGTTCTTTACGCATCTTTCCTCGTCCTGTAAGACAAAAACAACAAGCGGTAAAGAAAATAAAAACTGGCCGAACAATGAAATATTTGGTTTGGATAAAATGGTGCAACGAGCAAACTAAGAAGAGGATGCATATTAATTATTAGCAGAGTCTCGGTACTCTTCGATTCATTCAAGCAATTGACAATTGCATTTTTTTTTTTTTGGCAAAAATTTGGCAAAAATTTAATTGCATACAAATTTCGTTAATAAATGATATAAAAATCGCGTTTTGCGCTCTTCCAAGGAGCAGCGAATCTATTTTTTTTTTTTTCATGTATCATGAGTATGCGGATAATTGTGCATACCTATTGTTTGCAGAAGCGTAATTTATTTAATGAGGTTGCGAAGAAAAATATAAATTGAGAATTCTTTTAGAAAGTCCATATACGCCGAATTGTTTAAACTGTTATGAGCTTAATTCTAATTAGTTGCCACAATATCAGATAATATCGTGATTGTTATTATTAGAGTTTATTTTTCCATGAGATTTTAATATTTTTAAATCGATAAGCAGTTTCACGTAGCATATGCAGCTGATTTAATTTGCAACGTATAAAATAATTTGCTCGTAAATTAAAATTAACACTTATTAAAATAATAAAAAAATGATACACTTCCTTGGATTAGAAAGCATAATAAAAATGTAATCAACGAAACATTCAACGAGAAACATTCACATAATAAAGATGGTAAACATTATTAATATTTTACATTATAATTGAATAAAATATAGTAGAAAGTAAAACATAGCTAAGCGTTAAAACAATTATGCATTTTGGATCAATTTGAAATGATGATGTAACGGGTGTTCGAAAAATTATGAAACATTATTGCGTGGTAAATAAATTATTTAAATTACATTTCAGGCCTAAATGTTAAACGAAAAAATTAAGTGAAACGAGATAATTGAAACATATATATATAGTAACATACATAAAAAGCATAAATAATGAGTCTCACATTTTATTTCAGTTACTTTTGTGATTTAAGCACTTATGTAACTAGCGTATATTCACAAAACAATGAACACAAATCTACAATAAGCAGAAAAATATCGTGTCTTTGACGTTTTTCACTTATAGTCGACCTGTACACCTGCCGCCATTTTCAAATCCTGGCCACAAATAATTTTAAGCTATATTTACACTTACTTATACAGTTGCGCATAGATGTATGAAGGTCGGCAAAATTTTGACCAGACAACCTTCAATCTCCTTCACCTTTATCACTTTTTTCTTCTTTATAAGCTTGCAATGAACGTTTGAATAACGAACTTGTGAACAAAGAAGCGCATACTAATTACTGATGTTTGAAGATAATGTTCGAATAGATAAAAGTATCATGTCAATTTTATTTGAGATTAGTAATTGAATGAATGTAAAGAACTTAAAAACTTGAACGTATAAATAACTTGTAATGAAATATGAAACGCACATTTTCTTGCGATTATATTAAAAATTTGTGCCTTTGTTTGGTAAATAATCTTTTGATTAACTATAATATATATATTATTTTGCAACGGAAAAACTGGATTGATATTTTTAAAAACTGTAAAACTTAATTATGATTAATTACTTACTTAATTGTTAAAATAACTAATTTTTTTTCACAAAAAAATAATAGGTATTCATTGGATAAAAATTAAATCATTTGGGAATTGTATATGCATATTATATGGAAATATTGAATAAACTTGGAAACAAGTATTATTCTTTATAACATTCTTACAAATTTAAGTAAAAACTTGTAAAATTGAAGTTCTCTCAAGTATAATTTCTTCAAATTAAAAATGTTTTTTTCTGTTTGTCTCTCTCGTATATGGTTTACCTTATTTTCCTAGATTTGTTAAAAAATTTTATAAACAGTTTTTACAATCTAAAGGGTATTATTACATCATTGTTTTTATTTTTGTAGATTTTAGACAGAGAAAGTATTTTCATCTGGTTAAGCATAATTTCATTGTTGTAGTTACAATTCTTAATTATAAAAGCCACAAAGTGTCGTATGTACTAATAGAAACATATACTTTGCTGATTCTAGTTGTGGCAATGTTACTAGGAATAATTAAAAAAAAAATTGTAGGCATTGAATTATAATTTACATAAAAATTTCGTGCGTAATTAAAGTTATGGACTAATTTTTTAACGGGTATTTTATAATATTCAATTTTCATTGAATTTATTTCATTAAATACGGCTCATGAGTCACATTTTAGTACATTAATAAAACCAATGTTTATAGTATAATTGTTTTCGCCTCTTAAAAAGCAACCAAGATATTTATTAAATGTAATTATATATAGTTTTATGATTTAAAAAAACATTAACTTTCTTTGGGCAAGTAATATAATTTTTAATATTATAATTTTTTACAAATTTCCTTAGCATGAAACGTGTAGAAAATTAATTTTTCGTAAAAATTATAATCTACAAATCTTAAAAGTGGAGAGCTTTATAGTTGAGAATAATTAAAAGTTTAGATCTTCATAGATTGAAGAAAATAGTCGTTTGATAATAATAATGTAATGTTTGTATCATATTAAATCTTTTTCACTAATTATCATGTACATCAGAACGGAGATTCAAACTTTTTCAAAATGGAGGAAAATTATAAAACAAGAATGGCAAATTGAATCTTCCGTCATTATTGTTTAGTATATATATATATATATATATA